>CAJNDS010001657.1:0-122043 GCA_905221605.1 Symbiodinium natans | reverse complement strand
TTCTTGATCTTGTGCGGGGACGGTGAGGCATGGCTACTGGCCTTTGAGGACAAAGGGCTCGACGCGGAGCTGCCCTTCTGCCGGACCCTCCTGGGCGGCGTGAGCAAGGCGTCACCGTCAGCATCACGTTTCTTGCGGATCTTGCTCGCCTCAGCGGGAGGGGCCTTCTTCGTCTTCCCGAGCTGCCCATCTCCACCAGGGACCTCCTTCAAGAACAATGGACGGACCCAACGGTTCGCTTCGCCCAGTTCCGAAAGCAGATGGACCACATTCCTCATCAAAGCCCCCTTCTTGATGATCGCACCATCAAAGGAACCCGCATTTTCCACAGTTGTGGCATGAGAGACAATCTCCGAAGGAAGAGCCACCCTGTTCTTCTTGTCTGTCGGGTCGACGCCAGCTCCGTAGCAGAGGAACCCCTCAGTCGCGTCCGAGTTGATGTCGATGGACCAATAGGCATGATGGTCCCAGAACTCCTGCTGTTGCTACTTAACCGTGATCACATCAACAAAGCAGAAGGACAACTTGATTCATCATTACTTAACTGTAACAAGAAAACTCGCCATTTATAATTTAGTCTGTCAGACTGTCAGTGCCCATGCATGTCACGTAACTCCAGTCCTGGACCTTGTCGCTGATGGGCCTCCAGTCTTTGGCACGCTTGCCAAAATCAGCCCATCTTTCCTTGAACTCTTCGAGGAGCCGGCTCAAAATCTTTGTCGGAAGGGCCGATGTTGGACTCATGTGCACAAGGAACGCAAGGATCGCTGCCAGCTCCTCCTTCTTCGTCTTTCGGGGAAGGACCTTCAGCCATTGATGGGCCTGCGGGAGCAAGTCGGAGAGGATGTCCAAGAGCTTGGGCTTGGAGATGAGCCTGATCTTGTTCATGTAGGGAGCCAGTCTGTCCTCATCCTCGTCGTCGCTGGAGGAACCATCCCACACCCCTTTCTTGACGGACGCCAACATTGAGGAGCACTGCGCTGGATGGGCCCGCAGCCATTGGATCATCTCTTCCAGCGTGGCCTCCTCCCCCTCAGCCATCGTCGTCTTCGCTGCGCAGCGAAGATTCTTCTTCGCGGCGGCCTCCTTAAGAAGGACCTTCTTCTCCATCTTCTTGCTCGCAACACCTTTCTTCATCGCCTTCGGCATTGCTCACTGAAGGACCACCGGTTCAACTACTCACAGACAGTTAGTTGACTTCGAGGGACGAAGGCTTGATCACGAGAGCTGCGCGCAGTAAGATTTCAATGAAAGACCTGCGCTTCGCAGATTTCCGCTCCGGCTTGAAACAATCTTCGTCATTTATCTCAGCTGCCAGCAGTCAGCAGAACCATGTCCTTCTGCGACGATTCATCGGGGGAAGAACCTGCGAGAAGGGCACGCTCGCATTAAAGGATCCCTAAATTTGATAAGCAGTTGCATACATCAGACTGGAAACGATGAGAAGAACCATAGCTGAGTCCGTGGCGGAGTTCGGAGGCGGGTTCGAAGGACCTGCCGGCGGAGAACACGAGGTAAGGTTTCCAAGTTGACCTTTAACTTATTATTATGAATTCTACATATAAATGTATATATATATATATGTGTTTCTTCATCGTCTGTGGGCTTGGCGTGGGTCCTGCTGCAGTTCTACATTACATCATCACCTCGTCTGCGCTGACCACGCACGGTACTTTTTTTCCTGGCCTCTTGAAGTTCGAAGGCCGGCTCCAAATTGAAACACTTTTCAATAGCGGCAGACTGCCGGATGGCCCCACACAGTAAGACGGAACTGATCAGTGACAGTACAAATTCAGGATACTAAACGTTACTCTACTATACTAACTTTTATGAATCTCGTCGAGGGCCTACTGGATGGACCCTGGCGCTCGAATTTCAATCATCAAGAAAGTCCCAGGGGCAGGGGTCGTTCGGATGAAGTGCCTCATGGCGTGTCCATACGCCGCGAAGCACCAACCGTGCTGGAACGCTTTCTTTGCCACATCTGCCCCACGACCTCGATAGACTCCAATTGTAGCTTTTATGGAAGGCCCTGATGCATTTGTTGAACTCGTCCCTGTACATGCGGTACTCGGCAGGTGCGAAACGCTGAAGAACCTCAGCAGGCCATGCTTCATCTCCCGGGAACCGGACAGCCTTGCGCTTGACCTTCTTCTTCCCAGCAGGCCGCAGCCGCTGGATGGACCTTGTGATTGAGAGGACCTGCCTCTGACTGGCCTGGGCTTCCTTGATTGCCTGCTCCAGTTTTTGTTGGTCCTGCTTTGACTGAAGGACCTCGTTGAACAGGGGGTTCTGGAGAAGGTCCAAAAGCTCTGCATCGTCTTTTTCACGCTCATGCAATGCGAGCTCCAGCGCATCCGCCGCTTTCTCATCGGATGGACCCAACACGCATTTGATTCCTGACAGGAGAAGGTCCCCCACCAAAGACTCATCCGAGGAACCCATGTCCTGCCCGAACTCCTCCTTCAACAGCAGTTTCAGGACCGTCATCGATACATTCGGGAACCCCCTCTCGGCGCAATACTCCAGAATGTCTTTCTCAGACCCACTTGGCCACAAAAGAGGGACCTCGTGCTCGGATGTGTCCTTTGTTCGGACCGAATGTTCCAAAGGACTTATCGCCGAGGCAGGCTGGACGGACCACTCATCGAATATACACACCTGCACCCAATGAAGCCTCTCGGCGGTCACAGGAAGGACCTATGCCAGGGGCCGTTCAGTTAAGTTTCAAAAAAATTGCCATGCCCAATTTAGTCTGCCCAATGTTCCACCCCCGGGCCTGCCAGCCACCATGTGCAGTCTGATGGACCTCCATGGTCAAGACGCCGGCATTGCTCGGCCAGGCGCCCATGCTCAATCTCGGCTTGCTCCAAGACTTGTGTCGCACGAGAAGGCCCATGGTCAACATCGCGCTCCGCCATGACTCGGACCTCGGCACTGAGCCGTTATTTAATTCAACTACACTCTTTTCCGCTGCCATCGCTCGTGCTCTCTCTATCTCTCTCTCTCTCTCTCTCTCTCCCTCTCTCTCTCTCTCTCTCTCTCTCTCTCTCTCTCTCTCTCTCTCTCTCTCTCTCTCTCTCTCTCTCTCTCTCTCTCTCTCTCTCTCTCTCTCTCTCTCTCTCTCTCTCTCTCTCTCTCTCTTCTCCCGCTCTCTTCCATTCTCTTTCAATCTCTCAGCTATCTCTCTCATTCTCTCTCTCTCTTTCTCTCTTTCTCTCTTTCTCTCTTTCTCTCTTTCTCTCTCTCTCTCTCTCTCTCTCTCTCTCTCCTCTCTCTCTTTACTCTCTCTCTTCTCTCTCCTCTCTTTATCTCTCGCTCTCTGTCTCGCTCGCTGTCTCTCTCTCTCTCTCTCTCTCTCTCTCGATTTTCGCTCTTCTATCTCTCTATCGGCTATCTCTATTCTCTCTCTCTCTCCATCTTTAGGTCTTCTCTGCTCTTGGACCTTACCTTATCGTTTAACGGTCTTCTCCTCTCTCTCTCTCTTCTCTCAGCTATCTCTCTTTTATCTCTTTATGTGTTTTAGCTCTTTTATCTCTCTCTATAGTCTCGCATCTCTCTCTCTCTCTCGATCTCTATCTATCTCTATTATCATCTTCTCTCTCTCTCTCTCTCTCTCTCTTTCTCTCTCCCTCGCACCATAGCTCTGTTCTCTCTCTCTCTCTCTATCTTCTCTCTATCTTCTCTCTCTCCTCGCTCTCTTCTCTCCTCTCTCTTCGGGTCTCTGTCTCGCTCTTGTCTCTGTCTCTGTCTCTGTATCTGTCTCTGTATCTGGTCTCATGTCTCTGTCTCTGTCTCTGTCTCTGTCTCGTATCGTCTCTGTCTATATCTCTCTCTCCTCTCAATTCTCCTCCTCCTTCTCAGCGATATATATATCTCGGTCTAGTATATGCTCAATCAGTCAGAAGCACGATCAATCTCACATCGCCCTCTCCATTTTCCCTCCTTCCCCTGTCCCCTTGTCCCCCTGTACCCTGTCCCCCTATCACCTCTCCCCCTTTCCCCTCTCCCCTCTCCCCCCTCTCCCCTCTCCCCTTTCTCCCCTCTGCTCTCCCCTCTCCCCTTCCCTCTCCCCTCCCCTCTCCGCTCTCCCCTCTCCCCTCCCTCTCTTCGCCGCTGCTGGGGATTAATAGAACCAAGGATTTAGGAAGGACACTGAAAATAAAGTGGCAGAGCGTTGCAGAAAAGACGAGTCACAAGAGATGGACCTTGTTGGACTCCACCGCGTCGCAGAGAAGGGCCAACTCACAGGCAGCGCTGGCAAGGCTCTGTTGCGTCATGCTGCTCCAAGTCGCGGGGCCTGTGATTCTGCGTAGACGCTCGTTTGCCTGGCGTCGCTGGATGTGGAAGAGGGACGCCGGCCAGGTGATGTCGGGAACATCCTCGCGAATCTCCACCTCCTTCAAGCCTGCAGCGGGAAGGACCCGAGAGAACGACAACGTCTGCCAGAGATCGTTGTCCGCCATTTCATGGGCCTGGTTGTCTGTTTCCTCTTTTTGACGGGCCTTTCCAAACGCCTCCTCGTTCCACGTCGCACCAAACCCAGAAAAAACCTTGGTCACCCAGCCTGTGACCTCCTTGCTGATGGTCCAATTTGCACGCTGAAGGGCTGCCGTCACATCCTTCATCACTTGCAATTGGAAGGGCGAGCGCCTCACGTACGCTTTGCACCACTTGGAATTGGTCCTGCACGCAATCTGGTGCGCGGAATAGGAGCGGTACAGATGAACCAATGCTGCGTTGGCTGTGGCCTCACATGGGGACGCGAGAAGGACCAGTCGCTGAGGATATGAAAACAGAGGAACCGAAGCGTAGAGAAGCTTCTGCTGCAGAAGGGCTAGCATCATGTCTAGCATTCTCTTTCTCAGGGCCGACTGGCGCCGGACTTCAGGATGGGCCAGGTCCATCTGGCGAGCGAACCCTCCCAGCAGCTGACCTCCAGACCACAGGCCAAGGAAGGACCACACGTCAGGTGAGTTCATCTGCTCCAGGATGCGGTTGCAAATGTCCAGCGCCGCGCCTTCTGATTCCGACATCTGAGCCTTGAAAGCTCCACAGGGACCGCTCTGCAGTTCTGTTCGGAGCGTGTGAAGGGCCTCAGACTGTGGAAGCGACAGGAAGAACCATGCATCCAGGTCGAAGCGAAGGCCCTCGTTAACAAGGGCCATGCAAACACAGTGCAGCTTGTTCGAGCAGCGTGCCCAGAGCTTCTGTCGAGTCTCCCCCTTCATCGTCCCCGCCTGGTCCTCCTCGGGGGCCTCTATGGATGGACCGGGGTTCCGTGTCTGGCTCATCTTCCCTCCCAAGAAACCCATTTTCACACCATAGGAGATGAGCAACAGGCTGAGGAGGGACAATTCCGGACGAAGGGACTTCCATCCTTGGTGGAAGTTGTCCCACCGGGATGTGGTGGAAGGACCTCGCGCATGAAGGAACCGACATTCTCGAAGACGGGCCTGGCACTGCTCCATGGTGGTTTCCGCCTCACTCCAGCCCAGGTCACGGGCAATTCTGGGTCGGAAATAGTGCAGAAGGGCCGACGACTCAGGCGTTCCACTTGCCTCCAACATCAACACAAAGTCCACGCACTCCTCCTCAGAATTCCCGACTTACTTAGCACCACTCTCTCTCTCTCTCTCTCTCTCTCTCTCTCTCTCTCTCACTCTCAGTCTCTCTTTGCATTTGGATGTGTTTTTTTCGTACTTATTATGAGTTAATGGATCGGAATACCTGACTGACAAGAAGCCCAGCCTGGAGGACCCGAAACCAGCGATGACCAGACCATGGACCACGGGAAAAGTTCAGGATCATCTCTGCGACGCCCAGCGAGGACTTCAGATGGACCGTGTGCGCGATGCTGTTCTCCAGCTCTCGCGCTAATCTGTGCCGTGGCTCCCATAGATGGACCATGCGGACAGAAAGACCATTTTGCAGAAACTGCAACGCACTTTGAAGGTCCGGTCCAGCATCCGACGTCACGACCAAGGTAGGAAGGAGCCTCAAGTCTCTGTCCCCAGCTGGCTTCGAGAAGGACCCAAGACCCTCCTCCAAAGCAGGAAACATGCACTTCAACGTCTGGTCGAGGCCCACCACTTGCTCATAGGAAGGACCACGGGTCTGCTTGGCAACTACGGGCTGGGCCGTTGTGGGAGCAGTGGCCTCTATGAGTTTCAAGCTGTCGAGGAACCGCAAGCTGCTGGCATCCAATCTCTTCTGCTCTGCAGCAGAGGGACCTTTATCAGAGTCAGGGGGACGGTACCCGCCATCTTGGAACCGCAGAGGAGGAGCCCATGCAGAAACCCCGGTGTCCGCATCCAGCACACAGTACAGCCAGCGCTTGCGTCCGCCAGCTCTTCCGCCGTCCAAGCCCACGTGGACGAAGTGAGCGTTGTTGAAGAGCCGTCGTGCGGAAAGGAGGTACCTGCTCCGCTCTTTCTTCCTCTGCAGCGTCTTTGTGAAGCGTCGGGCCGCCTCGGCCTGCATGCGGAGCCGTGTCCGCTGCGCCTCCGTTTGAGGGGCCTTGCTGCCCTTTCTTTTGTTGGCATTCCAGGCTTTGCCAAGAGCGGCCTCCATTCTCTTCTGACGGACCAGAGGGTCCCGCATGTCCGCCTCTGATTGGACAAAGGCATCCTTGTCTGCTGGCGCTTTGTGAAATTGAGAGAGATGGACCCCGATCTCCAACTCCCTAGAGACCCCATCTATCAGGTCCCACAGCAGCCATCTTAAGTCCTTCAAGGGCCAGAGTGCATGAAGGACCTCCTCCAGCCGCAGCTTTTGTCGCAACCTGAGAGGCACCTGCCTTTTGCAGTGCCGCATTCGCTCCTTGTACGCAGAGCGCTGGGTCACCTCCCCGAGGTCCACAAGGCAATGACGAACCCGCACCGATTGGGCGCTGTTGTTCACACGCAGCTTCACACGTTTCGGCAGCAGTTGCTCGAAGACCAGCTTCAGCCACTCCTTGCAATGCCGGTAATGCTTCGTGAGAAGGACCATGAGGAAGACCATGAACCTGGTAGAAACGAAAGCATCATGTCCTTGACGCGTGTCCCTGTCATCGGGAACGGCCGCGCTTTCGGGCCAAACTATGTCGTCACGCCCCTGAGTCTTATGGTCCGTGGAGCCCGCCACTTTGCGGGCATTGAAAGCCGGGATCCAGGATTTACGCAGCTTCTTGAGAAGAACCTTCTTCTTCACGTTTGTCAATGCCCGAAGCAGCCAGTAGCACTGGCACTCGTGCTGAGGAACCCACTGGAAGCACAGAAGTGTCAAAGGTCTCTCCTCGAAAGCACCACGCATCGTGTCCTGGGGATACAGGAGGCTGTGGGATCTACGATGGTCCTGCAACCATTCCAGGGAAAGACCATCATTGGCCGCCTGACTCTTCCTGACAACGAAGAGCCTCTCCAGCAACTCCTCCGACTTGCAGGACCGTTCATCCTCGAACAAATGATGCTTCAGCAAGCTGCTTGCCCACATCGGCGCAGCCCCATCAATCTCCAGATAGGCCATGCCATGCTCGTTAAAGTGGAGTCCCAGAAAGGCGTTTGGTAGACGGACCACCTCCCCAGTCGTCTTGTGCCGAAGCAAGCCTTTCTGGTCGTCTTCATAGAAGAGCAACTCAAGGTGCTCCAAGTGAGGGACTTCCTTGCACTTCTCGACGAGTGGGTTAGGAGGCTGGCGGGCCATGCTCACAGCAATGAGAGGCCTGCTAATGAGATTTCCTTACAATGCATCTATTACAAATTACTTTCATGAAAGAAACTGAAGAATTTGAATGAACTGAACGTAGTGCATTGGCCTACCACTCTCAAGTCGGTGCTGCTGTCTCATAGACTCAAGCTGTCACACAGCAGATAGGAATGAAGAACCCAAAGGAAGACCCAAAAAACAAATTGATTCTTTGGAGTTTTTCCAAGGGTTGAGGCATCGAATCAGGGTTGGGTTTGGGGCAACAATGCTTCAGCTTGCGGACTTTTTCTTGCTTGGGGGGGGGGGGGGGGGGGTGGGTCTCAGGCTATTTTCATTCGACCTGCAAGAACCTCAACCAATTCAAAGGCCTCGTCTTTGTCCAGCACGAGCAGACGCATTCGTCAGGATTCCTGAGAGGGACCTGGGCCGCAGCTGCCTTAACTGGAAGCCTGACTTGCCTCATCAATGGTTTGGGGCCACTTACGAGTGACTGACAAACAATACAGTATGGAACTAGCCAGGAGCAGCAAACGAAGATCTGCGAACCGTGTGTCCACGAACCCGCGCACGAACCCCAAAGACAGCAAACAGGAAGCTTAGCACGAACCCTGCCACGAACCCAAACAGATGGTTCCACGAACCCAAGCCAGGGTTCTGCGAACCCTGGCTTTGAATTGAAAATCAAAAGGAACCCGGGCTTCGACGAACCCTCCGGCTACGAACTCGGCAGGGTTAGTGGCGAACCCCGCCCGGCCTGCATACGAACCCCGGAAGCCTCCATTGCGAACCCGCCACATGCTCGTTGCGAACTGCCCCCACCCATGAAGCGGGAAACCGCCAAGTAAACAAATCCATGGCAATGCCGTGGAGCAGCCCGAAGTGAGGCGCTTGATGGACTGACCACCTGGGCGGAGCAAAGTAAAAGTCGAGCAAGGCACGTTTCAAAGTTTCTCTTGTGTCAATGACTGACCATGACTTGTGCACGACAGAAAACGAAGCAGTTTCTTTTTAATTCTTCACCGCAGTCACGTGGGCAGCTCCAGGCACTTCCGGGCCTGGAGCTGCCCTGGGGAGAGGGGCCGCACTTAAAAGAGCAGCCAGAATCATCAGACCCACCGTCTGCAAGCTCATCGCATTCCCGACATTGTTTTGATGCACGTGCTGCAAAGATGGGCCGCTGAAGCCCATGAGAAGGGCCGCCTCACGCGGCAAGAGGAATCGTTTCAAACACGGAACCCATAGCTTACTATTGCGCCGGAAGGTCGGGAGGGACCCGTGTCGTGACGTCCAAAGACAGCAGTGCTCAGGATTCTGGCTCAGGTCGAAGACACAGCCGTCGTCGAGATCAGAAGGACCACCATGAAGCTGTCTCCACTTCGCTTCATAACCACTCAAGTGCCTGCCATTCACAGACATTGTCCCACGAGAGCTGCACTCAGAAAACCCATTTAAAAAAAGCTGCAGACCTTACCTGGACTCACACGCTTGCTGTGCCTCTGCTGGCTCTCTGTCAGCAGGTAGGACCAGTCATCTGATGGGCCAGAGCTCAGGGCTGCCAGCTGCCGCTGCTCCCTGATACTGTTCTCCATCGCGACCACGTCAGCAGGCGGCGTGTGCTGCCAGAAGATGGACGCAGGAAGGCTCCCCAAGCCTTTGCGTAGGGTGCAGCAGAGGATCTGATAGACCTCGCCTGGATTGAAGAGCACCTCTACCTTCTCCCGATGGTACACGATGGACCACACACGTGGGCGGGCCATTCCAATGTGACCCCAGTCAGCAGGGCTCCCTTTCAAGTGAAAAACCTGAAACTCCGGCAACGCTGCATCGAGCATCTCCATCCTGGGCCAGGGCTTCCAGCGAAGGCTCTAGTAGTACTTGTGACAACTTGGACCTATACACGGCAACCCACCTTGAATATTCAAGTCGAAACTCGGAAATCCCCATACATTCTCATGCAGGGCCCAGAAGAGCCGGTGCTGCTTGACCATTGCAAGCCAGCCAAAGAGGACGTTGGTTCTGGGATCATCGATTCCTGCAGGGGGCCGGCGGTGGATGTAACTATTGACTTGATATCAACATCTTATGATATCTGACTCAAAGTCATGCTCCCTGGCCTCGCTTGGCTCCCATGCGGGACCATGGCTGGCAGGGACTGCCACAGATGCTGCCATGGGTGCGTTTAGGAACACACCGGCAACCAGCATGGCGTTCGCAAGATGAGCCGTTACGTGCGTCGAAGCTGTCGCAGAAGTGACGGACCTTGCTTTCCGCATTACCTCCTGTCTTCTGCTTCTTGCTTTCTGGGAAGAAGTCATAAATGGAGGACCAAAGATGCCCCGTGTCCTGCAAAAGCAAAGCCCTTTGGCAATCGGGGTCCGGATCCATTGCATAACGACAGATGAGCCGCACGGGCTTCGGAAAGACCTTTGCCGATGCTTCACGAATCTGCTTGCAAGCGATTTCGGCAGTGCCCAAACCAGAGCAACACGTAAAGTACGTGGATCTGTGACCCAGGAAGGACCGCTGCCAGTCCGGAAAGTCCTTGCTCACGCTGCTCAATACCACCTCCGCCCAACCGAGGAAGGGCTTCATTGCCGGAGCGTCCTCCATCAACCACTACAAATCAAAGCCCGAAGGGCGGAGGTTCTCTTTGAGCACTTGGGCTCATCATCAAACATCACTGTGATTCATGCGCATGAGTCAATGTTTTCCTGTATTCCTGGAAGGTCCGTCTCTCGACTGAGGATCCAGCTCGATTGCTGAGGCAGAGGCTGGGTGGAAGAACCTGAGTTTCTTAAGCTGAACGACGTGACTCGCAAGCCATCAAAGCAAGCACTTTGACTTCCAAGAATGCAAACCTGCACGTAAGCTGTCTGGAACGATTGCTCTATCTACACTTATGCACCATACCCACCAAGCACCGGGCCGCCGCATCAGAGAACATGCGCCGTGACAGCGCATGAGTCCAAGAACAACCTCATTCAAAGAGGCTTTGTGACTCTTCAATGCAATTAATTAACTGGTATATATTTTGTAACAAACAGAATGAATCAAACAATTTCTGTCAAGTAAGAATGTTCATAGAGAGACACCGGTACTAAAACGAATGAATTGCAATGCGCCGCGACGGCGCATGGCCGGCATTGCACCGTGACGGCGCAAGACGCAAAGGGTAACCCACTCTATTTCGAAATCTCAATTTAGAACTTTGTCTGGTTAAAACAGGAATAGCAATCAGCAGGCTCACGGGGTAAAGGGATCTGCACAGTGCCACCACGGCATATTTAATGCCTTATACAAATGGCAAAACAATGTATTTACAAGACAAACATGTTTAGTCTTGGTTTTATTAGTAGAAAAACAAGAAGACGATCAACCTGTAAGGACCAAGCGCCGTGCCGGTGCATCTTGTTCAAAGCGCCGTGGCGGCGCATGTGCAGTAGAGGGACCTGAACGTTGAGGTCATGCATCCGTTGTATATGATGTATTCTAATTCAAAATATACTACCTGGATGAAAACGTCAAGGAGTGCCACTCTATCTATACCGTTTAATGATTTACAAAACAGGAATAGCAATATTCAGCAGGCTCATGGGGCCCTCAGCGCCGTGACGCCGCATTCCCCCCGATGCTGTTTAAAATGGCAATACATTAGATAGCGTATTTTTTTAAAGGACATGTTTAATTTTCATTGTATTAGTAAAAAACAAGCATAAGACCACACAAGGACCAAGCGCCGTGCCGGCGCATCTTGTGCACACGCCGTGGCGGCGCATGTCCGGTAGAGGGACCTGAACGTTGAGGTCATGCATCCGTTGCATACGATGCGCTATAATTCATACTCAAATGTTTAGTTTCATGGATCCTACTGAGAAGCCTTACAGCTGTGGAATACCCTACTGACACATGCCTTCACGAGGGCCGTGCTTCAGTCCAGGGCCATGCACCATCACGGCGCTTCTCCTGGCAATTATCTTTCAGGTTCGACCTACTAACTCGACTTTCTAATGGACTGTCCATGAGTCGAGAAGAACGTGCTTTGTCACGGACTGAAAGAAAGTGTCGCCTGCCTCGCATTGTGGGTGATGATACCACCGAGTGGGAGCGTCAGAAGTGCTGGAGGTGGTTGCCGCGGGTCGTGGCAACAACCTCCGTCACTTCTGGCGCCACCACTCCGTGGCATCATGACCTCACTCAGTGGCTGTCTGCTTCGTCGACTCCTGCTGCGTGAAGAACCTGGGCCGGGAGAATTCCAACACGACACCGTCTGCAACATTTTTTGCAGACTGTCCTTGACATGAGGAATGGAGTAATGACTAACTTGACTCTCCGACACACTGGGAAGTCTGCGGGAAGAGCCGCTGCAGCAGCCGGGCAGCCTGACAGACAGGGGAAAGGACGGACACTGCATCCAATCGTGGACGTGAATCGTTAAAAAACCCAAGCACTCAGGCGCAGCACTCCTTTTTTTCACTTGTTGAAGGAGAGGCCTGCGAGCTGTGCAGCTAAGAAGGGCCTCAGGCTCTTATGTTGCCACGTTGTTGTGGCTGGCCAGGAACCAAAACTCATTGACAGCCTGATCACTTCGGACGAACCCGGCGAGCTCGAAGACGATGCCGTTGGCTAAAACAGGGCTCGTTGTCTCAGAAGGACCTTCACCTGAGAATGCAAGAACAAACCAGCACTCCAGTCTCGACTCTCACAAGACCACTCTAACGAACATCTGTGTTTAAACGAGGCAGCACACTGAGCATCCTGCTGCCACGACCAGCCCTGCCACCAGGACCATCCTCCACTGTTCCAATCTCCGTCTTGAGGGACCTCCTCCTGAGGGGTCTGCTGCGCAACGGCCGTGGGGTCAGAGGTCACTGTCGGAGGGGCCGCCGTTGTCGGAGCAGCCGCAGTCGTGGCAGCTGCCGCAGCCTCAGTTGATGGAGCCTCAGTCTGGGGCGGTTGTGGTGGAGGGGCCTTTACCTCAACGTGGCAAGGGCCCGTGGCTGGTGCTGGTGCTGTGGCTGGCTCAAGGGAAGGGCCCTGTGTCGATGGTGCTGTGGCTTCCGCAGTGGAAGGGCCGACCTGTGTCTCCGCGACCAAAAACGGCTCAGTTTGGGGCTGCAGCAACTGGCCCCGGCGATGGGCCGCCTTCTCCCGCATGTCAGCCAGGTCTGCAACGAAGCCTGCCTGGGTCTGGGCCTGGGGCTGGGGCTGGGCCTGGGGCTGGGCCTGGGTCTGGGGACGGGCCTTGGGCTGGGGATGGGCCTGGGCCTGGGCCTGGGCCTGGGCCTGGGCGTCAGCCTGGGCCTTCATGGCTGGGGTGGGCAAAGAAGGGCCGTCGGGCATCATGGACGCTGGGATCCCTTGAAGTACCGTGGCTCCGCAAGCAGAAGAACCTGGGGCAGGGACAGTGGTGGGGACAGACGAGCCTGGGCCAGGGTCTGCGGTGGGGACAGAAGAAGAAGCACCTGCGCCAACGTCTGCGGGGTCCCAAGGGTCTGCGGTTGGTGGAGGGGCCGGCTCGGGGGGAGGTGGTGGCACATAGGCCCAACCGGCACTCTGCATCTTGTCTTTGGATGCACCACCGTCTTTGGAGGAACCGGGCTTGTCACCGTCTTTGGAGGAGCCGGGCCTTTTCTGCTTGTCCCACCATTTAGGACGGGCCTCCTCCTCCGGGTCCTCCTCCCACCACTTCAACACGTCTTCTTCTGAGTTGCAAGCAAAACTTTACATGGACCATGGAGGTAAGTAAAGAAATCTGCTGCATTGCCAATGGAATTGCAGCTGAGATGCGAAGGGCCTCCAAGCTTTTCCTGCAATGGACCGTCACGACGTTCTCGGGGTACTTCCATATTCTCATGTTTTCGTGCCGGCACTCTGCCTTCCCGGACTTTGCCAAGATCTGACCTAAGTTGAAGGGCCAGGCACTGACTGAGTCACAGGCTGCGATGTTTTTGGGATCGTCTTAGAAGGTATCATTGCTTGTCAAGAAACGGACCATCCTGTTCACGAAGGACCGACCCGTGGAGTGACCCTTGTCAGAGTACTCCAAGAGGTTGTACAGATCCTTCGTAGATTCACAATTGACAATCGTCCAAACTGATTAAATGCCATGTCGCACTGACACCTCGGAAGCCATGAAAATTATAAATCCTGCAGACAGGACACGACCATGGCCTCGAAGTCGCAGTTTAACTTCAGAAGGGCCCAGTACACCTCCGGATACTTCTGCCGAATGCATAGACGGGCCTCGGTTCATGTCTGAGGAAGGGCCTGTGCAGAATCAAGCACAAACAGTATTTTAGAGCACTAACAGTACCACTACCACTACCACTACCACTACTACCACTACCACTACCACTACCACTACCACTACCCCTAGCACAGTACCACTACACCACTACCACTACTGCTACTACTACTACTACTACTACTACTACTACTACTACTACTACTACTACTACTACTACTACTACTACTACTACTACTACTACTACTACTACTACTACTACTACTACTACTAACTACTACTACTACTACTACTACTACTACTACTACTACTACTACTACTACACTACTACTACTACTACTACTACTACTACTACTACTACTACTACTACTACTACTACTACTACTACTACTACTACTACTACTACTACTACTACTACTACTACTACTACTACTACTACTACTACTACTACTACTACTACTACTACTACTACTACTACTACTACTACTACTACTACTACTACTACTACTACTACTCCTACTGCTACACTACCACTACCACTACCACTTCGCTTCTGCAACCGAAGGGCCGCTTCCTCCGCTTCCGTGAGATGAGCCCGACGTTCTGCAGGGACGGAGAGGTGCACAAACAGGAGTGATGAATGTGCCGTGACGGCAAAACAAAATGCCTGCCCTGCCTTTGGCACCAGGCTCGTCCGGGGGCCAGTTCACAAAGGCGTTCCCAGCAGGAGGAGCCGTAGTGGTGCTGGCAGCCTTAGTATAGTTCGAACAGGACCGGAGCACCGGAACAGAAACCGAACAGTGACAGCAAACCACGGCCACGCAATCAAGTGGCTCCGGTCGCTTCTGTAGGAGGGGCCGCTGGAGTCACTGGAGGGGCCGTCGCCGTGTCTGGGTTGTCTCCGAAACTTGTGATCTCCACCAAAGTAGACTGAGGGACCGCCATTGAAGCAAAGGCAGTGTCGCGAGGACCAGTAGTGACAAGTCATGCACTGATGGACAATGGACCCACCAAATCCTTGAATATAATATCCTACACGAATGTTCCACGCAAGCTCCTGCCCTCGGAAAATGCTGCAGATTCACAAAAGTCCGTGCTCAGCACTTGAACTTGACACTTGGAAACTCTGTCAGACCTACGACTGCAAACGCCCACGAGAGGAACCTGTAGCTACTGACTCAAGCACTGAGAGAGCCTCCGTGGAAGCAGCTGTAGAAAGCGGGGCCATCGGCTGGAGGGACCTGCGGGAAGGACTCACGAGTCAAGTTAGTTAGGTCGCATGAATCCTGCTGGACTTGTCTGGCATGTCGCATTCACTCACTGGGAAGCTTAGCCTTGCACCCGGAAGAGCCGCCCAAATCGCCATCCTCGCGGGGCCAGGTAGTAGTTTGAGATCCCACAAGACAAACCAATGACCAAGAACAAGAGTGACGTTTGGAGAGGACAATGTAATGTGAATGAATCATCCCAGAACTCCCTGAACACTGCAGTCGTAGTTCCTTAGGGGAGGGTTTCGGGTTTATTTAGTGGGCCTTAGGGCTAGGCTTCGGGGCTTTTGGCAGTGTTTGTTTAGGGTTATTTAGGTGTTACTTAGGGCTCATGGCATCATGTTAAATTAAATAGCCTTGGCTTCGGGCATGTGGAAGCTTTTTCTCAGGCGTCACGAGGCTCCGCGAGGCTGGTGAAAGGCCCTAAAAAGGAAGCGCCAGCAACCAGGCTTCGAAGCGAGGGCTTTCGCGGAAGAGCCAAGCCGGAATTTTATTCTACTTGTTTTAGACTTATTATTATTAAATGAATACTCAGTATCGAAGGACCTACTTGACCCCATGCTTCAAGCCCGGCTGCGCTTGCCCTTGTTGGATGGGCCTTCTGATCCTCCACCACCACCACCCCCCCTTTTCCGGCTCTCCGCCTCCTTCTTCGCCTTCTTGGCTGCCTTCTTCAGTTTCTTCCGGAGCCTGGCGTTTCTCGTCTTCGCTGCTGAGGAACCGCTTGCAGAAGAGTCCGAAGAACTGGGACTGGGAGGGGCGGGCTTGGCCTTGGGATTGCTCTTGGCGGGGCTGGGAGCAGCTGCTTTGGCTGGCGGAGGGTCCTTGGCTGCGGAAGAACCGGTCAGTGCCTGGGCAGGCAAAATTTCAAAAGAACCGGCTCTTAAGCCTATGCATTGGATTTTATTAACACACTTATTCTCAGCCAGCCCCCAAGTAAGTAGTTGCCAAGTCACCCCCCTAAAATTTTAAAAACTAAACCATAATAAAAGACATAATTAACGTCTCCAGCTCAAGTGGCCTGGGCCTGCCTCATGGCCTCAGCAATGATGTCCGCAGCCTTGAGACGGGCCTTGACGATCTCCTCCTGCGCCGCGAGCTGGGCCTCCTTGGCGTTGTTGCTGAGGGACCGCCGTGCCTCCTCCGCTCTGCGTTCCTCCGCAGTTCGCATGTTTTTGGCAGCGTCCGTCCTTCGTCTGCAGAATTCATTGCTTCCCACATTATTATTAGTTTTACATGGCAGTCTCTTGACTGATCTACTAGGCTACTACTAAAAAAGGCTACAATGCTAACGTTTTCACAGGCACATGAACTGAGAGGCCATGCCCAGGATCAAGCTTGTGTCCTTGGTGTTTGTGGCTTTCTCAGAAAACAACAATCGGACCTAATAATTGTTCTACCAGGCAAATGTTATGTTAGTACATCATTTGGCTAAAGCTCCGTGTGACTGACCTGGATGGTCTGCGGGGGAGGGGCTATGATCTGGATGGGTGGGACGGGAGGGGCCGCGGCCGGCTGCTCGGGGGGAGGGGCCGCTGCTGCTGGATACTGCGGGGGCTGGAAGGGCTGGGCAGAGGCTTTTGGTGGCCGGGTGTTGGACCCAAAGGGGGTCGGAGGGACCCCTGGTGGTGGATGATACTGCGGGGGCTGGACCGGCTTAGCAGCGGCCTTTGGTGGCCGGACGGGCGCTGCGGCCTTTGCGCTGGCCTTCTCCTGGACGGACCCAAAGCGCAAATACCATTGGCGGTTCGCCTCATCCTCCTAAGGCACGGATCATGAATGCTCGACTAACTAAATAACATAACATTTCGCAATGGATTTTACCTGAGGAGACGTCCTTGCCGCTGATTTTTCAAAAAGTCTCAGAGAAAGAAGCACAAGTCAACATAGTTTGAACACCTCGGTCAGAATAGTGCTAATATACAATCCCAGCGACTCCCAAAAGACGGACCCGCCGCCAGTACTCGGAGTGAGCACCTTTCTTGGGCTTCCCGGAGTCCTTTACCATGGTCACGGAAGGGCCAGGTGTGAAACTTTGTGAAAAGGCTACTCCAGAAGGACCTGGGAGCCAAGTGGGCCTTGGAACTCATGACATAATTTATGTTGACTGGGCTCGGGTATAGGGTTTAAGGCTAAGGCTTTAAATGAGGGTTTAGGGTTTTGGGCTATCGGTGCAAATAACCAGATGGCTCAACTTCTGCTTCTCAAATAAACCCTAAACCCTAAACCCTATACTACACCCTAAACTTTAAACCCGAAACACTAACTTCAAACCCTAATCCCTAAATTACCCTAAATAAGTTTAAACTCCAAACCCCAAGCCTGAACCCTAAACCCCAAACCCCAAACCCTAAACCTGACTAACCCTAGAGCCTTAAATAACCCTTGACCCTGAACCCTGAGCCCCGAACCCTGAACCCTGACCCTAAACCCTTACTAAACCCTAAACACTAAACTTTAAGCCCTAAACTTCAAACCCTAAACCCTAAACACTAAACTTTAAACCCTAAACTTCAAACCCTAAAACCCTAAGCCCTAAACCCAAAACCCTAAACCCTCGGTCCTTGGCCCGGTCATCGAGGAGAGGAGCCGGCGCACTGGCCTGGGCGGGTCCGTGGGGCTACGACTACACGTGAAAATAATCCGGGATGGACCTAACGGGGTTGACCTACTGACTGGGGATTCACTGAAGTACTGAAGTACCCTACAGGCTTACGACCTCACGGTCGGCGTCCTGACGGACGAGTGATGATCTGATGGACCTAGACTAGAGTACAGGCGTCCTGACGGACGGTGTCCTGACGGACGGCGTCCTGACGGACGAACCTACTAGCCTACAGCCTGACGGCTGGCGTCCTGACGGACGGCGTCCTGACGGACGTTTACTAAACCTTAAATGCAGCACGCTCTCCAAAGACGGACCTTGGGCCCCCTGCAAGCACCAAGTGAGTTGTCGATGATGAAGAACCATTCGGACAGGCACGGCGCTGTTGGGAGGGACCGGGCGTTCGAGGTCTGAATCTGACTATTGGGAGGGATCTGTTGAAATTAAGGATGGGCCAATGCTTGGTTGGATTGGGATGGGCCTGTGAATTCTTAGAGGCCTTCATTGAAATCCTGAAGTCTTCCGAAACCCTACCCCTGCTAAATGTTTTTTAGAAGAACCATGACATGAATGAGTGATCCCGTGTCCTCGTCCTGCCAGTCAATGGCCACGGCTGATGGATGGGCCACATGTTTGTTCGAATTTTGTGTCTGCCCTGCCCCCCCCCCCCCCAACGTGTCAAGTGCCCTTCGGCCCCAAAAACGTTTGGCTGTTAAAACCATTATAGTTACATGTTATATGTAGTTATATATATATATATATATAGATTATCTTACTAATATGTAATATTACAATATAATGCATTAATCATAATATATATGTGTATATATATATATATATATATATATATATATATATACATTACATAGTAATGATAATTGATAATAATAATAATAATAATAGTAGTAATTAATAACAATAATATGAATATTAATTAATCAATACAACACAATGCAGGCCCCCTGCCCCCACGAACCCTTCGACGAACCCCGGGGACATTCGGCGAACCTCTGCCGTACCTTTTTCTACTCGACCCCCAAGTTACTGACCCCCTGCGTTTTGCCCTGAGCCCAATCAGACTGTCCTTGCTTCTTGTTTCTCATCCTTCAAAGCTAGTTAAAACTTTTTACTGTACCTTGACTTCCGAACTTCAGAAGCAGCCAAGGAACGCACTGCAACTTTGGAACGACACTGTCCACTCCTACATGGATGCCAGGGCCCTGGCCATTCACGAGGGGCTTAGACTTAGAGTGTAGCGGGAGCAGGAACCGCTCTAATTCTACGATCAGTCCTAATGATCTGATGTTGCACGTTTTGACGAGAGAAGTAGCCCTGAAAATTGCATGGCCCCGCCAGAACAACCCGCACAGCAAGTGCCTGCAAAAGAGCCGTGTGGACATGCAGCCAATGGTGAAAACCGAGGATCGCGTCTATCCTGCAGATCAGGTTGGGTCCTGAGCACTGAGGGCTCGGTTGCTTGAGGTCAGGGAAGCTGTACATCGTAACCATATTACTGTAGTCATCCGAAATTTGGCAAAAAGTAAAAGAGGTGGGTTTCAAAACCATAGATGGAATATGGCTCAGGGGTTTGTTGAACGGGGGAGTCAGGGTTCAGGAAATCTTGTGGTGTTTGGGGGTGGGGGATGTGGTGGGGAGGGGTGGTTGGGGGGTTGAGGATCCCAGGCGCAAAAAACACGGAGAGGCCAGACATGAATAGAAAGAGACAGAATGGGAGAGAGAGAGAGAGAGAGATTGGCCGACCTCACCAGACGGATCCGCGTGTCTGGGCGCGCCCAGTGCGCGAGGGGTAGGGTAACTTACCTACTCCTCATGCCCCGTAGAAGAAGAAGAAAGAGAGAGAGAGAGAGGGAGAGAGGGGGCGGGAGCGGGAGCCCAACCCTCATGCCCCCAAGAATGAAAGAATAGAGAGAGGGAAAGGTGAAGATACTGGCGTTTCGTATTCTTGTTGTGAACAACGGGGTGCTCGAACACCGGTGTTCGCAGCGACCGGGGTTGGGCAATTGATACCTGATTTTATTCGTTGTTTTACCGAATCGACGTGAAAAAGCCGTTGCAAGAGCCTTCTGCACAGATAAAGACCAAACCCCTCCTTCGAAACCTTGAACCCCAAAGATCACAGGCCTCCCTGAAATGGGCCAGTGAGCTTCCGGGGCCTCCCAAAAAAACCTCGAAAAGCGCACCGATGAGCTTTCAGAAGCTTCCAGGGCTTCCGGAAGCCCTCGGAACACCTGCGAATGCGAACAAAAACTCCAGGACGACTTTATACGAAATGTTTGTGCTTGCATACTCGGATACCAGAGACCACGCTGAGTAAGCTGTTTGTACGTTAAGGTTGCCAAGTCGGCACTTGATCATCAACCCTTAAGGGCTAATCCCTTCCCGGTGGGAAAGGTTTATGTTTTAGGCCTCGTGTCGATACACCCAGCGCCCGCGCTCAAAAAAGGCCTTGCGTCGTGCCCGGGCCAGTTTTTCCTTGGCTCAGCAAGCTCGTTTGAAGTGGGGGGGTGGCGCCGCCTGTGTTCTTCTATCGCAAGTAACGCACATGATGCTATCAACATATGTACCGTTTCCGTCATATTGGCGAGTATAGTGTTTGCAGTCGGGGCGGGGGCTGGCCCCCACACCCCCCCCCCCCCCGCCCCCAACCCCCACCCATTTTTTAAATGCGCAGGGTTGTGTTGAACAATGTCACACCATCAAGAGGAGTTGCTTCAAAGTGCGCATGAGCCTTTTCTAACCCGTCATACGACTGGGACAATAAAGGCCCCCAGAAGACAGGTTCTCCATGTGCAAAACGCCAACCAGTACCTGTGGAGGGACGACAGTCATGTTGGCAAATATTGCTTCTGACCTGTATGATCATATTTGCGTGCGCACAACTTACCCCCAAGTAGACATTGAAGTCGAAATCCTTGCTTAGACAGCAGGCCAGCTGCCTTCATCACTCAGATTGTGATGTAGTGTTTGATTGCTCTGCCCGTCCGTACACAAGTCCTTTGAATACGTATTCAAAAAGGCTCCCAAATTGAACCTGAAGGCCGGGATCGTGCCTTAAACATGTAAACTCTGTGACAACAGCGGCCCTCCTACAAAACCCAACGCGAATTTCAGTTATCTGCAACTTTGGCAACCCCACACCCTGAGACCCGGCAGTCTCAGACCAGGCGGTGATTGTTCGGTGCGAGGACTTCCTCTTCAGCTTCCATGAGGCCCAAGGGCCTCAAGGGATTGCAGAGTTGTTTACAGTGCATCAGTGCATCGACAGAAGGCATTACATACTGTCAACTTTGGAGTTCCTGGCATGCTCCAACTGAGTAACTATGCTGTGGTGGGGCCACGCTAAGCAGACCCTTGAATGCAACCCGACTTTTGGGATTTGGCGGTGACAGCTTCAAGTTCCGCAGTCAGGGATGGAGCTGCGGCTGCAGGGTTCAGTTTGTTTGTGGACGAAAAAGAATCTGTAAATCAAGCATTGGTTGGCCCGCTGCCAGTTTCCGAGCTCCCTGCTGTGAAAGTGGCGGTCCGGTGCGTCAAAAGTTACACTAGACCTTCTTAGCTCGAACTCGGCATCATTGGCGATTTGCAAGTTCGTCAGTGTCAATATCTTCAGCTAGCGGGATATCTTTCCAGGGTTCTGAGACATTCGTATGGCCAAAACCTCCAACACTACCGTCTCAAAAGAACCTCCAACCAGGTGATGGATTCCCTGGGCCTGCCAACCTCCCAGACTCCTTGTCTTTGTTGCAACTTTGAGGTCAAAGTTTCTTCGGGTTTGTAGAGGTGCCGGTTGTAAGTTCGCTTTATGCAGTAGGAGCTCTCTTGTCACTTCAGAGAGCTCCTGCTTGAAATGAACAAGTTGTCTTTGAAAAGGCTTGGAAGGGGCGTTGCACTTGCTTTTCTTGTTAGTCTCGTATATGCTGCACACTGCACCACAGCACAAAACCAGAGGACGAGAGAAGCAAAGCCCTCATCCAGGCTAAGGGCAGAATCCGGAACCCTTCTACAAAGCGCAGACATAACCAGAAGAACAGGACCACAAGAAGGAAGACAACAGGCATAAGGCAGAACCACTGTGGTCCCTCTCCAGCAGGAGCACCACGCCTCCACGACAACCAACACAGCCCGCAGCCGCAGAGTTGAACTTCCTAAAGCCTCCAAAGCCCCTTGCTAACCCAAGGCTGTCGAAAACTAGATGATGCAAATAGGATTGTCAGAGCAAGCGCCGTTTGTTTTGAGATTTCCTTGACATCTTCTAAGACAGGTCCAGACACACACACACACACACGAGAAGCTCTTTGGGATTCCCATATCAAATGCCCGTTCATCGGCCTTGAGCAGACAAGAACCACGCCGAACTTCCCACCGTTCCCAGGCTGGGCCAGCTCCAGGCAGTCGATGTTTAGTGAGCTTAGTGTCGTCTATCGCAATTATGGAAGGGTTCTCATGCTGTTGTCCCTTACACTTAACAGAGTCTTCAAGTCTTCAATATGGGATTGATGTGGGCGCAAGGAAGAGTGCAGCACATGACTGTGAAGCTGTGACGAAACCTGGTCTACCCAAGAAGCTTTTGGACGAATGTGAATTGTGCAGGAGCTGAGCCCTTCCACACCAGAGCCCTTGGAGGAGCGAGCGAAAGGACCTCCATTAGCTGCCCGACGCTGCCCCACTACCCATGCTGCCAGACTTAGGCGAAGCAGCTAAGCTAGCCCACTCGAGGATGTCGGGCTTAGAGTTGTAAGAATGCCTGGACGTTTTGGATGCCCAAGGGTTCAGTGAACTTCTGCAGCACTGTCAAGTACCTTGAGTCACATGTGCATACCGAAGCGCGCTTGGGCCCAGTGAAAGATCGATTGTCTAAGTTTGGTAGCGGAGCCTGGTCTCCGTGTAAAGCCAAGCGACGCCATAGGGCTGCCAAGGACTTCCGCGGTCCTGAGCTGGTTTGCCCAGCTCCCTTCACCTTCACGACGATCCTTGGAGCCCGCTCAATTCGACACATCTGGTTGTTTCTGCTGAAGCTGGGCATCGCTGTGCCCAACAACCAGACCGAGTGGACAAGATCAGTTTTCGGCCTTTGCGGCCCCCAACAGTGTCACCCGCACTACGAGGTCAGTTGCCTGGGAAGGACACGACACTTCGTGGACATCGAGCACGACTGCCTGAACGACTTCAGCACCGACAGCCTGAACGATCTCGGCGCGAGGCGCCCGAGCTTGCACGGTCTCTACAGCCCGAGCGCCCTTGTCTTCGGCTACTTGATCCTCGGCAAGCTCTTCGGCGCAATGGCGACACCAGGAGGCGGAGGCATCCCTTTGCACGAGTTCAG
This sequence comes from Symbiodinium natans, assembly GCA_905221605.1. Taxonomy (NCBI): domain Eukaryota; class Dinophyceae; order Suessiales; family Symbiodiniaceae; genus Symbiodinium; species Symbiodinium natans. The sequence goes on along the minus strand of CAJNDS010001657.1, from coordinate 98,893 downwards.
GAAAGATGTGCCTCCTGGATGGGCGCCAGGGATACCAGACTATCCCCTTCGTCTGTTCTTCGAGCGTTTGAAGCTGTGGTACTCTGTGTATGATGGAGACGACACCATGGTTGGACCACTGGTGGCTGGGAGGCTGCAAGGCAAGGCGCAACGCCTTGGAATGCAGCTGAGGCTACCCCGTCCTGACGGAGGAGTAGACGTCGGATCGGATGCCCTGGTGCGTCTGAGCATAGAAGAAGTTCGAGATCCCTACAACCCTTCGGTGGTGCTCCAACAACACTGCCCCTCTGGAGTTCAAGCTCTGTGCAACAGCTTGAGAGCTGCCTTCGGCATCTCGGACCAAGAGATGGTGAGTCGCTCCATCGAAGACTTCATGGAGTTTCGCAGAGGCAAGCTCAGCTTCTCCGAGTATGCCGTCGAATGGGAGATCCGCTTGGAGGAGGCAACGGCTCGGGCTGGCTTCGAGGTCAACGAGGTGGCGAAGTTCTACCTGTTCTTCCGCAACTCAGGGCTTCCTGCTAAGCTCATCGAGGACATCAAGCTGCAGGTGCAAGGCGACATGAGACGCTTCATCGAGGCCAAGACCCTTGCGTTGCGACTTGTCAACAGAGGCACGGACGCCGGCGCCGAGCTCTACGTCGAGGAGAATTGGAACGACGAGAACTACTTTGCTGAAGACTGGGATGAGTACGACTGGACGGAAGATGGCTGGTCCTGGGCCGAGGACTTCTACCAGGACGAGTCTCAGGAGTACGACGAAGACTTCTGGCCCCCAGACGAAGGCTGGGAATCTGGTGGCAACTGGGACAGCTGGAGCGGCTATGGCGATGACGCAGACGATACATCCGCTTCCGCTGTTTCTGGTGGAGGCGGCCTGCAGGCAGCCGCCTCCGAACACGATGGAGATGGCAACGTCGTCGAGGGCAACTACCCGGTCAAAGGCAAGGGCAAAGGCATTGGTTGCTCCATATGTGGCTCTCGCTGGCACACCGCTCCGTCTTGCCCCGTGAACAACTCCGGCAGTGGCTCTGGAAAGGGCTCTGGCTTTCGACCCTACAAAGGCAAGGGCTATGGGTCCAGTAAGGGCTTCGGCAAGGGCAAGAAGGGCAAGAAGGGAAAAGGCAAGTCTCGCTGGACACCGCGTGGAAAAGGGTTTAGCGGTCGAAAGGGCTACGGCTACTATGGCTACGTGGCAGAGAAGACACTGCGAAGCTGTTTTGGGGAACCAAGGCAGCTCACTCCGCCCGTCAAGACCAAGGCGGTGCACTTCCAGCTCGACGCAGACGACGAGGTCCCTGTCATTGCCCTCGGTGGAGTCAAAGCGATTGCAACAACCGAGAAGTCCGACAACGAGGAGCCAAATGGTAGCGACCCCACAGCGACATCTTCGTCTACTACCAGTGGCACCAGCAACCCCGTGGTCAAGAGGTTGGACTTCTCTTTCGCAACGTCCATCTACAGCGACCACGCGGCATTCCACACCGTGAAGGGCGAAAAGCGTCGCGGGCTACTTGTCGATCCAGGTGCAGCTTCTGGGTTGATTGGAAGCGAAACGCTGCGAGATCTGTTGGAGCATTGTGCTCTACCTACTGGCAAGCAGGTCTCGTGGCGCTACGACAAGCAAAACAGTGTGAGCGGCATCTCAGGCACACAGGAGGCCACGCTCGGCGAGGTCTCCATCCCAGTGCAGTTGGCCGGGGCCACTGGCTCTTTCAGTGCAGACGTCATAGGCGGAGAAGGCTCTCTGTGTCCCGCCTTGCTAAGCAACCCTGCACTGCGGAAGCAGCGGGCGTCTATCCTGACGGACTGGTTCAGCAATGGCGATGGAGTTCTGGCCACCTGGGATGACAACCATGGATGGCACTACATGCGAATGCTCCTGACGGACTCCGGCCACTACCTGCTGCCCGTTGATGACGCCCGCGAAGTGTCTGAGGAGACAACTAAGAAGGCAAACAAGCAGCTCTACCTGTGGGCAGCCGAGACGAGTCAGCAATGGAACGATGTGAGGCATTGTTTCCTTCAAGGCTGCCCCAGTCGGGAATGTGAGCGGTACCCGTCATATCCATCCGCAACATCCACTCCGAAAAGCACACCTTCATCGCTACAAGGAGCCCAATGTGAAAGTCGCGACAGCCATGAACCAAGCGCGTCAACTACGGCGGACACAACAGCCACTTCATGTGCTACCTCCAACGACGCATTCACGCCAACACCCGCATCCGCTACGACATCTCCAGCTTCTACGACCAAGTACTCTACAAAGCCTTTTCTGGGAGATCCTCCAGCGAGGAAGGAACGTGACACGTGGACAGTCGAAGGCAGCTACCTGATCCGACATCATCGAACGCCTCGGAGGATGCTATTCACTCCTCCATGCGCCATCGACTGCCCCATCGACCCGACCATGGTTCTTGGCGACAGGATCACTGAGATCCGCGCGGTCGGCAAGAAGACAGTTCTGAAAGTGCTGAAGGACGACTGGATATGTGGCAGCAACAGCAACAAGGACCTGGAGTACCTTTGGACTGGCAAGACCAAGTTTCGCCTGTTGCAGCGGGATGCTACTCCAGTGACACCAGAACCACTACAAGCACAACCTTCCTCTTCGCCTTCCACGGCCAACCAAGCAGCCAGTGAAACGCACTATCTGGACCCGGAAGCGTTCCCAGCGTATGATGGCGACCACTTTCCTGAGCACTGGTCTGCTGAGCGAACAAAGCAGGCCCAACAGTACTACCGCGCCATCCCCGAGGAGTTCTACACGAAGTCTGGACGACGACCCGTCACGCCGCGCAACGCTCGAGAATGGCTACAGCAAGCGCGCGGTAAGGAACTTCGCTTTCAGTTTTGGGAATGGTGCTCTGGTTCAGGGAGGCTGTCGCTAATGCTGTTGCTGGCCAACTTCGTGGTCGGCTTCCCTGTGGACTATCGGTATGGCTGGGACCTTGGACATGCTGGACATCAGAAGCTTCTACACGAGTGTCAACAATCTTTGCTGCCTGCGCACCTCTTTGCAGCGCCAAACTGTGGTCCATGGTCCATAGCTTCTGCTGGAAAAGATCCGGCCAAACGTTCTTTCGATCGGGCTGCTGAGCTTCCCACCTTGGAGTTCATCTTTGACAGCGCCTCATGGCGACACCACCACGAGCTTGGCTTCACGATCGAGCAACCCACGGGGTCGGCGATGTATCGTGACAGTCCGGTTGCACGCCTGACGAACATGGAGGGAGTCGGCATGCAACGCCTGGACCAATGTATGCTGGGCGCTCAAGATGAACATCAAAATCCCATCCGAAAGGCGACCACCTTTCTCAGCAATCGCAAATGGAAAGTCCTCATCAAGCGCTGCTCGGGCCACAAGGGTCGACCTCATGGCGTTCTTCAAGGGCAATGCAATGGCTGCAACCGCACCACTTTGGCGGCCGTCTATCCGAAGCGCTTGTGTCACGCGTTCGGTCAAGACCTTTGGCGACTTCTTCGTGCTGATCAACTTCACACCTGCAAGCCCTGGCCGCGGACGTTGTTCTGGTTGCATGGGTTCTTCTACAGCTGCGAAAAGTGTCGACTTGGTCGCGCAGCGCCGCCGGGCTGTGAGCACTCCCTGGCCCCCGGCGAGTGTCGCTATGGTCAACCTGGTGTTCGTGGCGTACCTTCCGCGCGGACAACGCGTCAACCTCGTCCAACTTTGTCGGATTTGGAGGACCCCACTGGTCCGTTCAAGTTTCTGGCGAAGTCCGGCGACTACAGCATGATTCGGCTGGCTGTGGACGCCTCTTTGCAGATCACGGACGACAACCAGCTTTACCTCAAGGCCGCGCTCATGCAGCTGGTGGAGTCTTGTCTCGACCTCTTTGCCAAGGAGAAGAGCGTGCATAGTGACCACTGGGTCGAGGATCCCATCCTTCTCCGTGTCTTCCAGGACGTCTTCCTCGATACTTTCCAAGTCCTCGGTGTTCTTTGCTCGCTTCGTCCATGGACTCGAAAAGTACCTGATCCATACCTGTCGTCGTCTGCGGCACCTTTGCGCTTGCTTGTGGATGGGGCTTTGCGTTCTTGGCAGGTGCATGCTGTAGAGGACATGCGCCTGATGGGCCACAGTCAACTTCATGCTCCCGTCGACGAGGCCGACTGGCACATCCATTGCTTCGGCTACCGCACCGGCGACGCCGATGTGGATCGGCCCACTGCTTCCTCTTCTGCAGCTGCGCGGCCTCGATCGGCGCAGCCGGCGGCCCCCTTCGTGCCGGAAAGAAAAGAGGATGAGGAGAAGCTGGCGGCCCCTGGTGACGACGACTCTCTGGAGGAGACTTTCGACGCCGTGCGACCAGAGGCCGAAGGAGATCCAGCCAGCAGAAATGAAGAAGGCAAGATCCTGAAGCCCCTCTTTGACTTTCGGAAGGTGTATCGCAGACTGGCTGATGATGGATTGGTGAGCAGCGACCCCCTGACAGCCAAACGACTTCTTCTTGGTCTACATGAGAGGTTCTACCACGCGCCGATTACGGACATGAAGAACATGTTGCTTCGAGCTGGATTGTCTTCGGCTCTGTTTCCTCTGGCTGAAGAAGCGGTGATGAACTGCAGCATCTGTCGAAAGCATGTGAGGCTTCCAAACAGACCACAAGTGAAAATTGGATCAAATGCTGCAGCCTTCAACATGAGAGTGCAGATCGACCTCTACATGTACAAGGAGACCTGGATTCTGCTCATGGTTGACGAAGCCACAAGGTACAAGGCGGCAGCGGCAGTGAAGTCGCGAGAGCTTGGAGAACTACTTGGAAAACTTCTGGACCACTGGTTCTTCACCTTCGGCCCGCCGCAACAACTTGTGATGGACCAAGAGTCAAGCCTGATGAGTCATGAAGCAGGACGAGAACTAGAGCGGTTCCATGTGTCACGCATTCCGAAGGGAACAACTTCTGGGCCAGCTGGCAAGCAACACACAGGCACCGGGCTAGTTGAACGTCATGTGGGCCTGATGGAGATCACCATGCAGAAGCTGGAAGCCGAACTTAATCGTCAAGGCATCCAGATTGAACCGCATGACCTCGCCCGAGAAGCAGCCATGGCCCACAACCAGTCTCTCAACTATGGCGGCGCAACGCCAAGCATGGCAGTTTTTGGAGTGCTGCCTCGCCCCTTCTACCAGGAAGACAGCGAGACCATCACGGCAGTGGCTGGCGCCTTGCAGACCGACGTCACACCCTTCGAAAAGGCCCTTCGCATTCGACAGCTAGCAATGAGCATGGTGCATAAGGCGGTGGCTGAGGACAGAATCGCCCGAGCCAACAGGACCAGGCCCCATAACCTGGACGTTGGAACGATGGTCCCCGGAACGTCTAGAGTGGACTTCCACCGAGAGGTCGCTGGCGATGTTGGATGGCGAGGGCCCGCTACGCTGCTCAAGTTGAACCGAGAAGAGGGCTCAGCCATTCTGGAGTTCCAAGGTCGTCCCTACTTGGTGAGCTTCAGACATATACGGCCTCACCAAGCAGGAGTCTTCGTCAGTATGACTACCATCCAGATGGACAGCTTCCAGTGGTTGAAGAACGTCATCGAGCATGGCCCCCTCTACAAGGTCACAACGATTGGATGGGTGCCTCAGACAAAGAACAACGTGACGACGTGGACTCGGGCATCCTCAGAATCCCTGGCGTATGGCGAAGCATGGTCAAGGGTGTCATCTCTTGGAAAGGCCTTGACCACCCGCAATATCGGAGGCGCTATGATGGGCCAAGGCATTAAAACCTTGCATCCTCCACGCCAGTCAGTCGGGATTCTGCTCATGTGGAAGCAAGGGGACACGGGGTACAGCAGCTACGAGCACAACAACGACGACCCGCTGACCATGAAGAAGATCACATCAATACCCACAGAGAAGCTTGTGGTTCTCTACATCTTCTGCTACGTGTTCCCAGAGTACGAGATTGTGCCAAAGTTGAAGGTGGTTCCCCCTGAAGGAGAGCAAGTAAAGGCTATGGAAGTCGACGATGCAGGAACCAATGCTGGAGCAGCGTCTTCCTCTTCGCCGCAATCTTCGTCTCCTTCCTCAGGAGGAACTGCGCTGCCGGCATCATCTGTGCCACCTGCCGACATGGACGTGGATGTCCAGGGCCACAAGCGAAAGGGTCTCGATAGCAGAACAGTCACCATTGCTCCAGAGACGAAAAAAAGCAAGCTGGACACGTACCTGGACATGGCCCGGTCTGAGAAGGTCCACACAGTGTCCCAACACAACTGGCTGAACATCTACGAGTTGATGTCCAGAAAGCAGCTTCACTCCACAGAGTACCCCATGAGTTGGCTGTTGGAGGACAACAACCATCTCACGGCGCAGTGGGATATTTACATGAGCCGGAACTACTCCGACCTGGTCAATGATGAGTCAGCTCAGTGGGGCAGCAAACAAACGCAGGCCTACATGACATCGACTTCCTCAGCGGGACCTTCTCTTCGTGTCAGCCAGTACCTCTTCACGTGGCCGGGCAGAACCAGCCAAGAGCTGCTAGTCGACATGAACACTTGCAAGATATACAAGGTCGACGAGGAGACGGACAACCTGACAGAGCAGGAATGCTACGACGTCTGGGACCAGGTCGACAGCGCCGACGAAGCAGAGATCAAGCAGTTTGTGGACACCAAGTGCTTCTCTAAGATCCACGTGAATGCGCTGACAGACGGCATGGTGGTCGTCGACTGCGTGTGGGTCCGAAAGTGGAAACGCCAGCCCGATGGCACACGCAAGGTTAAGTCAAGGATGTGTGCCCGGGGCTGTTTCGACAAGCAGAAGGACATGTTGTCGACTCGGAGCACCACAGCAACGCGGCTGAGTCAGCGCATCCTCTTGAGCACTGCGGCCAACGAGGGCTTCGACGTGGAATCCTGGGATGTTTCTGGGGCATTCTTGAAGGGCCTCAGCTTCGAGAAGATCCAGGAGATGCTGAAGTCAAAAGGCATCAAAGCTCCCACGAGGAAGGTCGCAGTCGTGGTTCCGATGAACGTGTGGAGGCACTTGGCTAAGTTCGACAAAGCGTTTGATGTTCGGGAAGACCAAGTGGGTTCCTACTTGCTGCTCTGCAACAAGCCCATCTATGGTCTCTCAGATGCTCCACTGGCCTGGCAGCTGTGCCTCCATGCTCACTTCGAGGCACAAGGAGGCGTGGCTAGTCTCTTGGACGAGAACCTCTTCAAGTGGAGCGAGAAGACATCTGGCAGAGTGCTCGGTCTTACCACAACACATGTTGACGACTGCGGCGCTGGCGGAAAGTCAACGTGGCTAAAGCAGCAGCTGGAGGCATTGGTCAACGCCTTCGGAAAGGTCACTCGCCAGACACTTCCATTTGTGCATTGCGGTGTTCTGTACTCGCGGATACCTGATGGCTTCAGCATGACACAGGATGCTTTCTGCGAGAAGTTGAAGCCCGTGGACGTGCCTGGACACAAGAAGGACGACGAGGCCTTGTGTCCCTCAGAGGTGACAGCTTTTCGGTCCATTTTGGGCGGCTTGCTTTGGCTGACGGCTACAAGACTGGACTTGGTGGCCGACGTGTGCATTTTGCAGTCGCAAGTGACACGAGCGAAAATCGTGCACCTTAGACAGGCCAACAACGTGGTTCAGCGTGCGAAAAAGGAGCTGGGCCAGAACCTAGGTCTCCACTACAGGAAGTTAGTTCCACCTCTACGTCTTGCCAGCATTCATGATTCAAGCGCAGCTGGCAACGTTCGCAACTACGCACAAGAAGGAGTTCTCGTTCTCCTCTGTGAAGATCGTCTTCATTTCGATCCTGGCGAAGAACACACGCTCGAGGACCACGAGACAAAGCTCATGGGTGGACGATCCCACATCCTGTGGGCTCATGGTGCCAAGGCGAAGCGCATCAGCTACAGCACGAGTCATGCAGAGACTCTAGCAGCGATCAGCGGCTTGGAGGCCAGCACCATGGTATCCATCAGACTGGCCGAACTCCTGTACGTGGTCAAGAAGCCCACTATCCAAGGATTGGTGGCGTTGCAAGAACGTGGAGTTCCCGAGCTTCCGGTCGACGACTACACCGACTGCAAGGACTTCTTCGAGCTTGCGTCGGGCGACAAGTCGGTGGCGCAGGACAAGAACCAGCGGCTGTACATCATGGCTTTCCGCGAGGCAAGGCTCCAAGGCCGACTCCGGTGGATCGTTCTGACCCCAACGGAATCCATGACGGCGGACGGCCTCACCAAGAGCATGATTGCGCCGCCACTCATGAAGCTCTTGAGCACCGGCACCGTGCAGTTCGCTAACGCTGGAAAGCACCACATGGTTCTCAGAACCCTTCCTTCGATGGACGAAGTTTCTGACGACCTCTTTGACATGACAGATGCCGAGATCAGATCTGCTCGCTTCGTGGCATCAAGTATGTTCTGCGGCGTAACTTGGAAGCGCTCCACATGCTACCTGGCCATGTTTGCCGCCATTGCCGCGCCAACATCGGCTACTTCCACGAGCTCTACGACGACCTCTACTTCAGCGACTACGGCGTCTCTCTGGGAAGAGGACTGGTCATGGCTGGTCACTTTGGCAGGCATCGTTCTGGCTACGGAATGGATGCTGTATGGCGTGGCTCGCTACTACCTCAGCGGCATCTTCTCATGGTTTCGAACCATCTCGACGTCGTCCACTTCAACCAGTTCTACGGGTACAGCAAGACCAACGACATCGTCTTCTACACGACCGCCTACTACGTCTACAAGTTGCCAAACGCTGGATCGCAGGATTGGGTGCCAATTCACCGACGAGGAGGTGCATGAGATCGCCACTCGCTTGGACTACGAAAACGGATGTCTTCGAGATCGCATTCAAGAGCTGGAGACGCTGTTGGAAAACGACCGGCAGTATGAGAGTCTTCAACAAGAAGAGGCACGTGCGCTGCGCCATCGCATCAACGAGCTTCGACGAGATGCTCAAGAACATCGACAGCAGTGTCCACTGGGGCGCGAGATCTACATGACTGCTACGAACCGCGCCGACATGAAGTGGCATGCCAACCAGCAGTGTGTCCATATTCGTGGCAACGACCACAGGAAGTCATTTCGCCATTGCCTGACCTGTGCAGGAACTTAAGTCAGGAATGTGAGCGGAGTGAACTTCTGCAGCACTGTCAAGTACCTTGAGTCACATGTGCATACCGAAGCGCGCTTGGGCCCAGTGAAAGATCGATTGTCTAAGTGGTTCAGTCGTCAAAGTGAAGCTATGGATATCAGGTTGTGGGCCCCCAAGTCACCAAGCTTCCAATCTCAGGTTGTGCATGTTTTGTGCCGGCACGGTGGACGAACCTCAGTTTGGACAAAGCGGCTGATGCAGCTCCGGGTTCGAGCTTCCCCGCTGTCGAGGACAGCAACTAAAACTGAGGCTACATCAGCCCTCACGCTGAGAATCCGATGTCTACACACCCTACAGTGCTAGATGTAGCTTCCGAATGGTAGCGCCAGTAGACCTGAAGCTTAAAGTGCCAACCATGTTGATTTCCATGATGCCCAGCTGCCGGGAGCCCTTGGGCCATTGACCAATGGCGCCTCCTGGGCGCCCCACCCTTGCCGTAGGCAGGGAAGTAGGGATTGAAGACGTAAGTTTTCGAAGGCCAAAACATGAACCCAAACTAGGCCCAGACCTCAGAACACAGTGTTGCGCTTCTCTTCAGGGCGTACGAGAGTTTACAGCTTCATCAGCTGACTCTCCCACGTTTTGAAGAACCGAAGCCTGAAGCCGATGATTTCACGAAGAATCACCCTAAACAAGACTCAAACCTTGCACCCTTTGTATAGCGTAGTCTAGCGGAAGCTTCTGGGGCCGAGGGAAGAAGCAGCAAAGCTCGGAGAGGATTAAAAGCCATACGTCTTCCTTGCCAGGCAAGGCGGGGAAGCTGGGAAGTGCCACCCTTGCTTCAAAGGCCAGGCGCTGGTAAGCACTCAAGAAGATGTCCTGCAAAAGCACAACGCCCTATTCGGTGTCGGGGGGAAGGGAGTAAATGCCTGCTCGTATGTTTCAACCTGGGGGAACTGAACAGTGGTTTTGCACGGAGCTTTTCCCCCAAAGCGTGCGGCTGGTTTTCTTCTGCAGGAAATGCTCTCCCGCCAGCGTCTCCAATGCACGCTTTTTGCTTAGAACTGCCGGAAGATGCTTCAAGCAGAAAGTGTGGCGTGTTTTGGTCTCGCCTGCGCCCCATGTTGTTTTAGCCTCAAATCAAAAGGCGTTTTTTTCTCGCAGTTTCCGTTGAGTTCTCGGCCAATCAGGAGTTGGGAGGTGCGGCCCTCTTTTGAAGCTGACTGATAATTGTTAGCATCGTACCGTATGCGAAGGTATGTCTGTGGAAATGTGGGTGGGCGATGCGCTCGCAGATGCTGGTGGAATATCCAAAGCCGAAGTTGCTTGTCGCATCGATGCCGGTGCTGGCCTGTTTCTGTAAACACGCAACTTCATTGTGGCCCTCGTGCGCTGCGAGCGTTGGGCTGTATGGCCACTGGGTGGGTCGGCCATGTCGGCACAGCGACAAACCATACCATGAGCAGTACACTGCGCATAAGGCGCAGAGTCCAGCAAGCAGGGTCGAGAGCACAGCCGTGACTTTCCTGTGGATGCGGATGCGGATGCGCCGAGAATTCCAAGCGAAGGTGGCGTTGTTCTCCGGCGGGCAGAAGGGGGCCCACCGCGGTAGTTGGGTGTTGGGCGTCTGCGGGTACAGGGTTCCGCACGGCTGCCGTGAGCTAGGGAGGGCCTCTAAAGGAGATGGCCAGTCATAGTCGGATAGTTTCGTTGGATGAGATCACCGAGATTCACCGAGTACGGGTGTCGTGCCCTTGCTTCTTGGTCGACAAAGGCGCTAAGTCTGTGCGTTACAATTCAACACATCGCTTTCCCCAGCCGATGACAATACCCAAACACAGTCACACTCGACAGGAGAGAGGTGGGTGGAATGTGGTGGAGAGTAGTACGGGTGGGTGTGGCGCATACTTCGTTCGGATCGATGGTTGGGGCGCTGGCAAGGCTTATGTGCGGGCGCATGTATTGTCGATACTTCGTGCGGATCGAACCGCTTTGTCCGCTCTTGCACTTCATCTTTCTCACATATGTCTCTCGATTCTTGTGTTATGCTCTCGCCCGTTCGGGCATGTAGGCCGATAAGAATGATGGAGCCCTGGCACGCATTTGCCTGAACAGGAATGTCTGCCAGGGTGCACAATGCTTGTCCGGGCTGCAGGGTGCCGAAAATTTGTGCCACCTGCATAGAACCGTAGATCTGCCGCGAAGTTGAAGCCCTCAAATTTAGCTCTTCCTCGAGCTTTCAGACACCTTAGACATCAACCGTGAAAGTATTGCAAGAGTTCTGTTTCAGGCAAGAGGTTGCCAGTTTTGTTACTCGGGGCGGCCTCCTAAAACAGACAATTTTCCCACGTGCAGGATGAGTTGGGTCATCATTTGCAGCAAGCCGGGACGGTCTTTGCCTTCGCTCAGAAGCAGTTGGAGGTGCTGCCGTACTGCCCTTCAGTAGCAGTGCAAGCTGAGCAGGTATTGGCTTGCAAGAGATGAAGTGTTGCTATCACGCAATCGGCACCGGAAGTGCAATCGAGCATGTAAGTCCTGAAATCCTGCAAGCGTGAACGTCAGTTCGTTCTCGAAGGGAAGACAGTGATTCTTTAGGCAGCCCTGCGGGCAGGCGCTTCACCAACAGCTGGCCGAGTTGGATGCCCTTTGCAGCGGACTACTTTCAGGGAGCCTGGGCTTTACGACTGCGGAAGGGTGTTCCTCGGTGTCCTTCTGCCTCTGTTACTCTCTTAGACTTTTAGACTTGGTGTTTGAGCTGAGCTATTTTGAACAGGAAGGCCTTTGAGAAGGTTTGGGGGTCCGAACCTCCATAGGTTGCGCCCATCACAACATCTAATCTTCGGCGCATCGGACATCTAGCAAAGTTCTGGATGATCCAAGGTCGGATGGTTGGTTTGGGTGTTCCAGTGTTGCCTTTTTTCTGCACATAGGTGTGGGGTCGTGTGCTGAGAGTCCAAATTCCCAGGAGCTGCTCAATCCAGCAACCACTCCAAGAAGTCCAGGACGGTCCCGCTTCCTGTGCAATGAATACACACCTCGTGTGTTTGGGGGCGCCCTGATTCTAAGCTATGGGTTTTGGAATGTCATTCGCAGGGAGACAGCACATGCTTGGGCTGCCATGCGCCGAGGGTAAGTATCTGGACCCGAAATTCGAGAATCCTAAACCTAACATATACAGCCTCAACCCTCGACCCTATACCCAACTTCCTGGGGAGACAAAGGGCGAGACGGCAAACCGAATACAAGTGGCTGCAAAACAGGCACAGGAGAAGGAAGAACATCGCATGAGAAGACATGATACGAGAAGATCGAGGAACACATTATATATCCCCCTGGGCGGAGGGCGGCCAAGGGGAGATGGTCTAGAGAAGATTGAGGGCGACAGTGACGTTCAGAGAGAACACTGCGGGTGAAGCATGGGGGTCGAAGGGCCAAGAAGAGCACTGTATCGTAGGACAGTTGTAGGACGTGTTTTCAAGGGTGGAGGCAGGGTCGGTGTGCCTTCGAGGCTCTGGGAAGAGGCACAGGGACGTACCGTATTCTTTCATGCCACCGAACAGTACACGTCGCACCAAGAGACAGGTTGACTCAATCAGAATACCAACCGATGGACCTGCACCAATCTACCCCCGATGCCACCTGGAATTTTGTGCTGGGCAGGGTGTTCTGGGGGTGTGAGACGAGTCCGTCTATTCAGGGTTTTCCATGCACTGCAAGGTGCGGCCTCCGTGAAAGTCGTGAGAGATACGGAAATTACCGGTCGCAACCGTCGTAGGCAGCCACGGCCCGCACGGACTCGCAGCTGGGGCATGCCACTTGCAACCATTGGACCTCGGAGCAGTGGTTTACATTCTACTTAGGGCTTGTTGTGCAATTCAGGCGTTAAATTAGGGTTCAAGATATGCTGGGGATTTCCGGATTTTGAAAGGGGTGGAACGGGCTGTTTTTTTTTTTCCTGCAAGGGTTTTGAGTCTCAGCCCTCGGGCCTTCTGCGTGGAGCGCAACATGTAACAGGATTTGTGGCCAAGTGCTCGAGGTGCAAGGACCGGAGGCTAATCCGAACGCCCGAATCGGAAAACAACGAGCCTCAGCATATCAAGACATCTTGAAGCCGCGAACTTTGTCTAATGTACCCCACCAACCTAGGGTTCCGGGTTTAAGGTTGAGGGTGTTCAGGCTTACGTTTTGAAGCTTCAATGTTTGGCTTAGGACACTAGTCTTTCTCTTTCTCTTTATCTGTTTCTCCCTCTCTCTCTCTCTCTATCTCTCTGTCTGCTTGCCATGATGGTCCCTGTCGCCTGTGAGCTCCAGGTGCTCGAAACCTCGGAGCATGTGCAGCGTCTTGTGGCGGGAATTCGCAGGGAGGCATGGACAGCTTTTATTGTCTGGGGAGTTTAAGGCGGAGGGTTAGTTTTGAGGATTTGCTGGACTATGGGGATGGCAGATTCAAGAAGTGGTTTACTTGTCATTTGCTTTAGCTGCGAGAGGCCTCGGCTCATCCCCATCAGACATCATCACCAACATGGCCTTGATATATGGAAGATATTTAAGTGCACACAGCGCAACCTACAACTTAAGTTCTCCTTCCCGCAATGCCGATACATTCCTTCAGGCGGCCGTGGAGATGGCCTTTGCCTACGTGCAAGAGAGACTTGTCTTTGCATTTTTCATTATTGATGTGTGCATGCTGGGAGCTCAAACCCTCAATCCACACACCTCGCAAAAAAGCACAAACAGGCAACCTGGGAGCGCTAAGGAACGTGATCCTGCGGCAGGAGCTTGCCGAGGTCAAGAAGGCCAAAGCCGGACTTTGCAAGTTACGGGCCCTTATCCCGGTTTAAGACTTTCACACTCTGCTGCGATTATCTGAGATATGGCCACTGCAAATCCAACTGCCAGGTCATGACAACCATGGTGCCGGTACACTGCATCCCGGTGCCCGAGGATGACGACTGGGATCTGGTGTCAGAAGTACCTTTCGCGCCTTGGGCTGCTACTGCGAGTCGGAACTAGTGAAAAGCCGGAGTCAACCCAAGCTACCGGTGTCAAACCAACATGCGGCCGAAAAAACTCCCAAAGCCATCCTTCATGAAGCTGAAGGAAGGGCCAGCCACCTGCATCCGGGACAAGCGCCTTCGATGCACCAGGAGTTCATTTGGTGTGTCAAGCCCTGCAGCCGACTCCCCATAAGCCCATAGAGTCAGGGGAGGCCTTGTCTATGTTCACGGTGATGTAATACCTTGTCCATTTTGGATAATTGCACCTTATTTTTCTATATGGTAAAGTGTTTTAGGATATTATGGCTATGATCTGGGCCACGGTGGTGCAATTACCCAAACTGGGCAAGGCCCTGACTATAAGTCCATAAGTGTTCTCCTTCCCGTAACTCATATCCTCACCGCCAGCATGGGAAGAAAAGCGGCTCAGGAGCATGTCGTGCTCCAGTTCTGGCCACTCGGCTCAGGGCTGGTAAGAGCTCAGGGGCTTAGGGGTTTATATAAGGATCAGGCGGGTAAAACAATAAGTATCCCTTTGTTGATGCCCAGAGACCTGCACCTCCAGGTCGGGATCTTGTAAGTTGGGGCCTGCATAGCATTTTGATGCCGCAATCGGGATCTGGGATCCGTGGCTGCTTTGGCCGCTCATTCTCCGATGGGGGCCTGAAGTTCAGTGTGAGGTTGCGTCCCTGTCTCCCTCAACGACTCCTCGGACCTCGAGTGGCCTGAGCCACTGATGGATGAGTTTGAGCCTCGTTTTGGCAATGCCGCATTCTTGGTCGGATGCTTGTGCTTAGCCTTGAGGGTTACATCTACAGCACTTGAAACAACCATGCAATATCTCGTGCCGGCGCTATGAACAACCTGTAGGTTTTTTCTGTATTTGTGTGGTTATATTTGTGTATATGTGGAGGAAGATGACGGAGCGGGGGGGGATAGTGGGACAGGTAGACAGAGACACAGAGATGGGGGCAACTTCTAGCCCCATACCCGCTGAGAAGGAGAAGAAACAGGTTATATTGGTTATATTGTTCATGTGTGTTTATTGCATGTTGGCATGTCCGTTACGTCCTCAACCTTTAGGCTCAGCGAACCAGCTTGTAGCCGCCTTGTAGCCCCCAAAAATCCCCTTCCACTGCTCCTCCTCTACCGCCTTGGTCTTGGGGCAGTCCTCTTCGAAGAAGAGCTTTAGCTTTGGGAGGGCTTTGAGTATGATTGTTGCCTTCTCGCTCGCCACTCAGCCTGCTCTGCAAACATTGCATGAAGGACGGACCTGTGCCATCGGCACTTTCTGCCATTCCCATTTGACAACCGCCGGTTCTCGTTTGTTCTCCACTTCCTGTTGGCCTTGCATTGCCTCGCCCAATCAGCCAGCTTCATCTTTGTGACGACAGCAAGAGGCGCAGGTGGTTCATTGAGCGAAGGGCCGTGCGTGGCCTACATTGACGCTGAGTGAGGAGGGAATCCTGTTTCTAGTGATAAGGGCGATAGCAGCGGTCATCGTTCACGAACACTTCGTCTCCTATCCGAGCCTTACTGTACGGCTTTTTCTCGAACATCCAGCAGAGCCAGAGGAGGATGCCAATGCGGAACAAGCTTCTCTTGCAGAGTCCATGTCTACATCCCGTCACCTCTACGACGCTCCCATTGCAGAGGCCGAGGAAGCGCTTGAACTTCTCATTCTCGGGTGCCCACAGCTCTTTGGATTCTTCTGTGTTCGATCGCCGTCTTCTGCCTCCATCACAACCACGTCCAGCTGTCAAAATCTATCAGACACCACCTTTTGTGTGCCAGGTTGCTTTTCTTGGTTAGCACAATCGACTTGATGGAATCAAGGCCGTCGCCATGCTCATTGGTCCACCCTTTCTTGACAGATTGAAGTCGCAACACGAGAAGCAGACCGCCGTTGTCACAAAGGGGACTTTGAGTAACCTGCTTCATGTTGTTGTCCGTGCCACATGACATAAAGGTCTTTGTTACAATCGCTTGTTACATCACATACGTGCAGCAGCCTTCGGGACGAACATCTTCCCATGTTCCAGGAGGGGTGCCAGACGCCTGCTTTGCGGATCTGAGGGCCAACCTGTGATCACAGCAGGGTCAGGGATCACAAGCTGAGGAAATGCTGAGCTTGCGCCAGGGCAACCCAAAGCTTCTTGTCAGAAGATAGCAACTGAGTGCTTCTTGAAAGGCAGGTGCACAACCCCTTTAGCACCCAGTTCTGCAGCTTTTCAACGGTGCACAGCGGTGCCGAACCCCCAAAGATATTACTTCGATCATCTCCACCCTGCCCTACACGCCCTGCACCTAACCCATGCGGAGACTGGTCGGTTTGAATTCTTAACAAACCCCTACACAGACTTGGTGGGCAACAACAAACCTTTGGCGCCTCTGAGAGCCTTCAGCGCCCTTTGGAGTAAGCAAGTCAAATATCTCCACAAAGCAGGGCTGGAGGTTCCTAGTCAAGTCATGCTTTCAAAGTCGTGTTTCTCCACATTCTGAGGCTGGCACCCCCGCGCTCGTGGTTCCATGACATGGGAGACTCCCCATGTGCATCGGACCAGGCCTGCCATACGTGAGAGATACAAAGAGCAAGTGAACGGGTGAGAGGGAACGAGGGAACAGGAGGCAGCAGGACACGGTAACCAGCTGTGGCGAAGACAGGCTATAAACGGAGTTTAAGGGCTATCTTGGTCAACTACAAAGGGGTAGATTTAGGGTTTATAGGGTTTTTAGGACGACAACATTGGACTTCGCAGACGCTTGTTTTATTCCCGCCGGTGACCGCTGGTGGTTGTTCGTGTTTGCACACACACGCCATTCACCAATCCGTATGGAAAAGACAGGTGCGCGGCACACGCTTGTCACAAGTGTGTTGCGCCGGCACACCACCCAACCTGAAACTCTGATTCAGCCGAGCCCTCACCCTTTACATCACTTCAAGCAGAAGCCATCAAAAAGCCCAAAGAGGTAACAAAAAGAAAGTAACATGAAACTGCCTGCAAGGTGTTGAGCCCGGATCGGGCTCGAGGGCCATCGCTAGCTGCAGCCGCTTTGCGGCTGCTGCTCTCCAGGCCGCCCGACATGTTCAGGTTGACAGGTTTTCCTTTTGCTGAATGCAATGTGGTGATGGCAGCTTGGGATGTTCCCCCTTATATTAACAGTCCTTAATCGGGATGAGAATAGGGGGTACTATAATCCCAATTGAGGACTGTTAGTATAAGGGGGAACATCCCAAATTGGAGCTGTGGCGAGTTTGTGTTTGGTGGTAGCACTGCGTTGGCCGCGCTGACGCCGCTCCTGCGCAAGATGAGCCCAAAATCCACGGGAGTCTTCAACCCTTTTTGAAAGAACGTGTCTGAGGTGGGAATCTCCGTTGCAGTGCTTCCTGCACCCGCTGCTCACCTCAGCAAGTAGCAACAAGTAGCAATAAGCAGCAACGACGAGGTTCCTGGCTGCAGATCTGCAGTCCTGACCTTCCAAACCTTGAGCATAGGATGAAAGAGGAGTAAGCGACCCAGATACGCAATCCAACGCCCGAAACTCGGCCCTGATCCAGCCACCCCCTAGAAAGCACTCTAAAAGTGAATTGGGAGCTGCCAACGCCCAGCCACACAGAGTAAAAGTTCCATACATGCAGCCACCCGTCGGCCACATCCGTTGCCTCAAGTTCCTGCTAGGCTAAACAGACCCAAAGGCTCAGCCGCCAAAACCTTGCACACGGTCTGGATTCTGGGGTGCTCCATGCCCAAGTAACCAAGTAGCACGAATCCAAGTCCCACAACACCTGAAGCGACCGAACCCTTTTATCAAGAGAGACCTATATCCCCCTTGGGAATTATATTGTATTCTTTATTAAGGTTCTAAGGGGAGTATAGAGACCCTATAAGAGCTTCAGCGCTTCAGCATCAGGTCCCAGATGGCCCGACTTTGCTTGGCTGCGCGGCTGCCGGAGCGGCAGCATTTGCTGGACACCGCGCTGGTGGAGCTTATTGTGGAGGACAAGATTCGATTGCAGCCTTTCTACTTGCACCGGCTTGTACCAGTGTCGATGCTCCCCGAGATTGTTTAAACGGCTCAAGATGAGATTGGGGGGTTGAGGCTTCTTGCCTGAGGACTTGAAGCAGGCCTTAGGGCTGAAGGGCTCCGGGCCTTCTTCGGGCTCTGGGGCTCTGATTCGACCGGAACAGTACATGAATGCGCATCCGGCAAGCTCGCGGACTATTTTCTTGCAAAACTGTTGTTGGAGGCCTTGTTTCATACAGCAGCGAAACAAGGCACTAAGAAGACCAGTGTCAAGCTACAAACTTCCACTCCAGGACTCCAGGCTTGCTTGCGAAGCTTGCTAGGCTTCTCCCTTTTGTTCAGTCCGAATTTTCGCATTCTTCCAAATACTATTGTAGATTTACCATTGTAGATTCACCCGAGGCATTCCAAAGCACGAACTGTCCGCCACTTGGTTGGGGCAAGTTTTCCCCATCACGGCCAGCCCTCTATGAAAAGTTTCTGACCGAAGACACTCAAATGAGATTCTTGTTGTGGACTTCCTTTGTTGTCTACGCATTGCAGAAAAGGTGCTGAGATAGTTTACAAGACGCTGATGTGATTTTGCACTGCTTCCTAAATACACAGCATAGGCACTCGGAATGCTTGAAAAATAGCAAGTGCGCGGGCTGAGCGTCCTTTCCACCAGCCACTTAAAGAAAGAAGTACTTGTTCGCGTGGGCTGTCTGAGGACCACCCATGCCCCTTGCAATGGAAATGGTCAATAGAAGCTCCCACACGCACGTCAGAGCTTTGCGCAGCCGCAGGCGGCCACGGCAGAAGACGTCTTGGCGTATTTCTTGAGACTTGCTTGAGAAAAGCTACTGGCGGAATGAGGATCCTCAAAGATGGCTTGGGGTTTCTCGTCCATACTTCAAAGGTAAGGTTCGGCCACTTGTGGGTGTGAAACAAACTAGTAACTAGCTGAAGTCTAGAAAAGCATTTGTCTGAGAATCGACGTGTGCAGTGATGCATGCATGACCCTGCAATACAACATCCTGACATATCACATTTTCATGCACATGCCCATCCTCGGCGTGCAGCTACAACTCAGACCCCCGACTTTAAGCCCTCCCATGCAAGGAAGGCGACACAAAACTACAAGGGATTGTCACAATTGGTCCGCGCGACCGAGCGGGCCAACATCATCGGCGACTGCGTGTGCGACTGGCCGATGGTCAGAGCCTACCAATGCCACATGGCCAAAGGTGTTTTTGAGGAGCCTTTTTCCGTTCTCGAAGCAATGCATCATATTGCGCCTCGCCATGAATGAATGAGGTATGGTCAAGACTGTCGACAGCAGGTTTCATCGAAACCCACGGCTCGTTGTACAATTTCTGCGCCACTTGATCATGACCCTCGGCCGGAAATATAAAGTTGGGGCTTATCACGAAGGCCCCCGAACACCGAAAATGGATCCTCCTGAATCCTCCTAATACGCAAAAGCCCCTTGCGACCTGAGCTCTGCCCCAGACCGGAAGGTCGAACCACAACGAGAAGTCAGCATGTCGCCGTGCTTAAGATGTTTTTGGAGAGCAGTTGGAGACCTTGAAGTGTTTACACCACATCATGTTGAGTAGCCGGCTACCATGTGCTAAAAACAAGGAATCGTACACGTAGCAAGTTTGGAGCTGTCGATTGCCTCGAAATGTTGTAATGCTGCCGAAAACCACGAGACGCTGCAACTTACAAAGCTAGAAGGATCCGCCGCCTTGTAAGTCGCGACTAAAAACTTGTCGAGCGTGTTGAATGTGTTCATGCTTGGTTAGTTTTGCTCCCAGCTTGTTTAATACATCGTACCATGCCTCCCTTGAGCCCAAAAACGCAATTCAAATCCCTGCTGCAAAGAAAGGATCTGCTGGCACGAGCAGCTCGAGGCCCCCTGGGGGTAAAAACTTCGGGTAAAGTGCAGTTAAAGAGCGTTTAAGGGCTGAGCTTTGATCGATTCAGTGGTGCGGTTTCATGTTTTTTTTCCGAATGATGGGGGTTTCAGCGAAGAGCCTCTAATAGTTGCAGGGGTTGAGGTGGGATTGTTTGGGTTTGGCGTTTTACAGGTCAAGCCTGGTATGGCGGTCACGGTGCAGCAAGCGCAATTGGTTTTTTTCAAGGTCCTCCACCAGCGAGCCTTGTCTGCCTAGCCTCAGCAAGCTAAGGTGAAGCGTGCCGCCTTCTCCGTGTTGCAAACCATCGCTGGGACGGGTGGACGCTTGCCAAGATCATGCTCTATCACGGTCACTTCCCCTGCCTACACAACTGAATCGGATTCGGCCCGAACCCTGACCCGAACCCCAACCCCTCCCTGAAAACGCTTGTCCTGCCCCCAAAGCCCAGGCCTCTCCGCCGCAGGTGCAGAACTTGGGCATCCTGGAAACCATTGCAGGGTAAAGTTTACACTTTTCTGCTTGCGGCCAGGGTCTAGAGTCCAGAGTCGCGAGGCTGCGGAGCCGAGGCAGCCATGTGAAGTTCAAAGATGCCCCGAGATTTTGATTGCACGGCTCAGGCTGCTGCAGGGCCATGGCCAAACTCAGGCATCATCGCCGACCCAAGTAAAGTATCCCCCAAGAGTCTGTTCGCCATCCCTAGATGAAGCGCCGGGCGAAAACAATGGGAATGGTTTGCGCGGGCATCCACATCCTGCTTCAATGTCCCACAGCTGAGGCACCTTGTTGCCAAGTCGATGCTGCCGTTCTTAGACAAGCGCCGAAGCTGGACTGCGATGGTCCCAACCCCATCCAGCCCCCAACCCCGAAGGATGTGGAACGATGTGAGTCATGTGGCACTTGAGACATTGGTTCACAAGTACCCAGGGTGCTGCTCACCCCTCCTGTCAACAATGCGACGGCTCGCCGTACTCACTCCCCACAGTGCTGATGGCTGCCGGCACCCGCCGTCATACCTGCCCTAATACCCTACAGCTTTTGACAATGCAAGCCCTCAAGAGAGAAACCGTCTTGAGGAAGTGTGCAGAGTCGCAGCTTCGCATTGGATGAGCCTCGCCATCAGTGTTGGAAGTGCAGGGCCCCGAAGGGCGATTCGGCACAGTAGAGGGGCACATAGTAAGTAGTATTGTGTACGGGGGACCTTGTGGAATGTGCGAGGCGCTGGCTGGCTTGGATTGTCCATGTGTTGGCCTCGCCCGGCCCTCCCCTTCTAGACCAGCCCACCTGCAGCTGTGTTTTTCTGAGTCCGGCAAGGAATTTGTTTTTGGGGACGACCTGAGATTTGCTTTTGCCGTTGGCCCAACCCGCAAGTTTGAAGCATCAAGGTGTGGCTTCTAAATGTGAGAGTGTGAGCCGGCAAGGCAAAAGAAGCCGGCCCTGGCCGCTGCAAATGTTGTCATGGTTTAGCAAACATCTCCGCTAGGGTACGAGTGTCTCTCAAATAATTTTAACGATCATGAGCACAGACAGCAAGTTGTTCGGGGCGGGCACTTTTTCATTCTGAAGTTTGCGCGACTCGGTGTTGAGATTTTGCATAGTGAGAGAAAAGGAGCATTGCTCTTTAGTGTCTCGGTGTATGGCGTAGCAACTTGGAGAGCGGGGTCCTTCTACGAGTACCATACTCGCAAGAGAAGATACCCTGCAAGAATTAGCAGCACGTGTGCTTTGGATACCAATCACCCTTCAAATTCAATGGCCTTGCCACACGGGGACAGACTGGAGCGCAAATGATATGGTGCCTTCCATTGGTGGGCATTAGATCTTCAGGCGGAGACCAACTCCTTTTTAGCCTTTAGAGCAGACCATCGCACCATCTCCATTCGCTTGATTTTGAAAACATGTTCTCACCTTCAAACATAGATTCTTGTCTCCTGGGAGCTAAAAGGGTTTAGTCTTCGGTTCAGGGCCTGTTTTGGCTTGCAGTTTGTAAAACCGATTGACAGGAAATGTCTCCAGGCTGAAGCGGGGGCTTTCATGTGCCAATCCTGAATATCTTCGATGCTAAGTATGGTACGTTCTAAGGGCAGGGGGTCAGAGGATCTCAATTCAGGTTCGAAAGGGGGCAACGAAAGGTCTGACAGGCAGAATTCCGGAACATTTTGCAATGATGATGAGAGAGTCGAAAACGCCCCATCCATCGGTTTGGCTTTTGGAGTGTCAGGTTTATAGGGAAGTAAAGGGTGCGTGTGGGATAGTTCGTCAAGGCTATGGCGTGCTAAACCCTTCACATCCCAGCCTTGTCGAGGTGCTGGGCCATTGTCCTTTAGCTTCGGCCTCTGGCACCCTGAGGGAGCGCTTCTCCACGGCGCTACTCTGCGCCACGCGGTGGCCCGAGGCCTTTGTTTCGCATCTGCCCCTAGTTCGAAGGGCTCCAGGCCATCCCGGCAAGCTTAAGATGGCTTGGCATGGTTGCATGTGAGGAAGGTTCCGTAACGTCGGCAGAGGCTCAAACTTCAAGGGTTTTTGACAGGACTTGACAGGCGAGGTGGCGTGGAGTTTGGGAGGGCGTGTTGGCGTGGGACTTTTGCGGCCTGATTTCTGCAGACTGCGAGTGCCTCCACAAGAGTTGCAGGACCGGCTGAGCACACGGGCTGTGGAGATTCTGCAGCTGCTCGGCCCTTGAAGTTGCGAGGCTTTGCCCCCCCCTCCATTCTGAATATTTCATAAAACTTATGTCAATTCAAATTCACCCAAGAAAAAAAGGGTTTAGGATGCAAAGACACAGCTGCTTGTTTGCAGTCCGCTGAGGCGGGTGGCTAACAAAGGGCTTACCCAAGAGTCTCTCCCATCACTCAGCCTCAAACCAGAAGTCAATGCGAAGAAACAGCTCTCGCGCCTCCCAGGTCATCCTTTCAGGGCCGCGCTTGAGTGCCATGCTCGTGCGCGGCTCGTCGGAAACCTTGAAGCTTTGAAGCTTTGCATGAAAAGCCTGGGTGAGGACTGACACTAGGAAAATCGGTGATGCCTATGTAAGAGATATATATAGGCATATATGCGTTGCCATATACATATACACACACATATAGATATATACCTATATTTGTTTTTTGTTTACTTTTTTCTAAATTTGTTTATTCTTGTTTATATGTATATGTGTGTGTGTCTATGTACGTATGTCTACACATAGATAGAAACTTGGATGTATACATACATACATACTGATCCCGTCTTATTTTCCGTCTCTATCCCTCAAAGCGATGTGTAAAGACATATCTGTATATAGAGGCACAGATCAGTTAAGTATTTAGTCCTTTGTCTCAAGTCCTCGCAGGCTGTCCACCACACGGTAGCCACACAACGCCCTGCAGTGCGGACTCTGCAACTCTCTTCCGTGATGATTTCGCACTGGGCGATTGATGTTGCATTTACAGCCGGGTTAGCATGAGAAGGTGAAAAAGCAAAGCAGTTGAGGGGGAAAACCGTGTTTACAGCCGGGTTAGTTCTTGGGGCATGCTTGGTCAGCGTCGTGGCATCGTGACACTAAGGCAAGCTTGAGCGCACTCAGATCTACGTGAGCTGCAATCCTTCCATGAGGGTTGCGGGGCTGCGGGGGGATTGCTGAATATGGATGTGGCCTTGGCGTTTTGCCATGAATCCTCGATGTTGCTATTCTCAACGTTTGTACGGGCCTCCTTTGAGTTTCCGATGCGTGCCGTGTAAGAATTACACGGCATGTCTCCCGTCATAGAAATTTAGGCCCTAGACAGAGTCTGCCAGGAATGTTTGGGGTAGACGTTTCTGTTGCGGAGCCTGGCATTGAGCAAACTGCGAGCCACTCTGGCATGCCTCACGGTTGTGTCTTCCAATATGTGTATATATATATATATATGTAGATATATATATGTATTTATAAATATAGATATATACACCTATATCTATATATGTATATATATATATATATCTCTCTCTCTCTCTCTCTCTTTTTCCCCTATTTACATAGCATGTGTACATACATACACACATACACACATACACACATACACACATACACACATACACACATACACACATACACACATACACACATACACACATACACACACACATAAATGCATAATTACATAGACATAAATACCTATACATATACATATATATATATATGTATATGTGCTAGGCTCGGAAGCGTGAAAGTGGCTGCTTGCAGCCACGGGAATGTCGTTAGATGCCCTTAACATCCCTCGACGAGTGGAGGGAGATATCTGCGATACCTGCTAACCTCAGCACCAGGATAGTGATGATGTTCCATTCCGATCAGAAACCCCGCTACTCTTTGGACTTGTCTTTGTCGGCTAAGCAAAAACCAACGAGGCAGCCTCAACAGCCTTTACTCCAAAGAACGAGGCAGCCTCAACAGCTTTTACTCCAAAGATTTAGGACCCTTCGACGTGCACACGGCCCCGAAGAATAGTTAAGGACCTCAAGTTAAGGACAATAAAGGGTTCCCTCCTTTCTTTAGGGAAACAGATCCTCTTTCATTGCATCATGTGTCCATTGCGTAGCTCATTCTCGCAAGCCGAATCAAGGCCGGAAGAAAGCCTCACACGCTTGGAAGAGAGAGGGTTTGTATGGCCTCGGGCTTCTGCATAGCATGTACAGATCAGGAGGCTTTCCAAAGTGCCAGTTTGAGGCATGCCAGAGACCATGCTCGAAAACAGCTCAAGCAGTCAGACCAGGGAAGGCGCGGTGGGTCAAAAACAGTGATGCCGCATCCCGAGTCGGCTCACAAGTGTAGGCGATGAAGTCCCCGAAGTCCAGGCTCCGCCTTGGCCCTGGGGCCCCAAAATCGGGGGGAGGGTTGGAGGTTCGTGCCACAGAACCATGCCCGGAAGCAACTGTAGCAAGCAAAGCATAGTCAGCATAGTTCCCCCAACAGTATGGTATTACATCAGCAGCGTCGGTCGTGCTGGTGGGTGGGGAGAGGGTTCAGCATATTTCCCTGACAAGTGAGGCTGCTAGTCCAAGTGCATCACATGTAAGCCTAAACCCATGACAGCAAGGGTAGTGGAGTGCGGCTTCAACAACACAGGAGGCCTCAGACAGGCTATTGCATCGGTGACCCCCTCAGCGTCAGGCAGGCAACTGTAGCGGAATTTGGCCTGGCAACTGTATGAGCTCAAACGACGGTGTACCTGAGCCTCAGGCCTGTCTTTTCCAGACTGCATTCCGGACAGCTGCCCCTGCCGGTAAATTTGCCACCTGAGGTCCTGAATAGTGTGCTGCCTGCTGTCCTGAGCGCGTCACAGCACAAGACGCGAGCTACCTTGTCCTTAAAATCTAGCAACACCACGTGTCGGGTGGGGAAAATGGAAGACACAGATATAGCACCCATGTTTTAGGTCTCCAAAGCAAACAAGTTTGAGGTTTCCGTGCTGCAAGCAAAAGCAGCAAAAAGAAATAACGCGTCCCAACTTCCAGAGCTGCCAGTGACTCATGGCAGGACACAAAGAATGTCGCACCCGAGGGGAGGCCCTCGACTTCTATGGCAACCCGAAGAATCAGAAGGTGGCAAAAGTTTGCAGGGGAGGGGGGGGTTGACTCGTTGACGTTTCCAGCAGGTTGGAAGTACTCAGGGGCACAACTTTTGGACCTGCCCAAAGCAAGAGAAGGGGCCTCAAGAAAGCGCCGAGACACTTAAAAGCCGACTTCTATGCCTTGAGCTTTCCGATTGTTCGGGTTTGGGAGGTGTGCTATGTGCAAGCGGCGCAACATGGTTGTGCCGTTGGCTTCCGAAATGTTCGTTTTTTTTTTTTTTTCTTTTTTTTTTTGTGATGGCTTTTTTGATGATCCAATGTTGCTGTTTATGACTATGATGGCCAGCATGCATTGTTTTATTCATGTAGATCTGCTCGCGCATCCAGCATTCACAGCACGGGATGCTTCAGTTTTAAGCTCAAAAGGCAGGTGCCGGAAGCACAAAGCTAAACACGGCCTACAACTTGAGAGTTCCGAACTGCAAATCCAGCTTCGCGAAATGTCAGATCCACAATTAGCTCCAAACTAGGGGTTGGGGGCCCGGGGCTGCAACATCGTGAAACATTTGTGCCAGGACGGGCTGAGCAGCAAACAGCTGGCTCTGATAGCCAGTGCTTTGGACAAGCCGGCCGGGCCACCCAGAACATGCTTCTGCTGGGATTTGGGATTGTGCTTGGGATCCTGGTTCGTAAGCCCTGAGTACTGTCACGTGGGAATCGAAACTCCGACTTTGCCATTCCGTTTCCATGATACCAAGACGTATATGTGCGTCCGCACCCACGACTTTGTTTGGAAACCGACTTCCTGCTTTTGACTTTCCGACGTTTTTGTGACGCCTTCCCGCTCAGACGCATCTGTCTACCCTATTAGATCTTGCAAGGCATCCATTACAACGGACACGAGCAGTTTGCAAGTTCTTCCGGTTGCTCGCAGTTCCCCGGACCTCGTGATGTTTCTTCTGTCATCGCGACAAGCACTTGTGCAAAGCATTCGTCGGCCACATCCGAATACTGCTGCTTAATCCTATTCTGTTCGTCTTGTTCGGAGTGGTGCTCCTGTTTTTTGGCATTGTCATCCGGAACCGTGAGTGACCGCAGTCATCTGCGAGGCGCCGGGAAGGTATACACATTGCTGTCTTGCACGTTGTTTTTTTAATGCTGTCTGTCTGAAGCGAAGCCCTTCGCAGATGCTTCCAGATGCCGTGACAGGCGCTGCAGCTCCTTGGCTACGACCGCTCAGACGTGGTGCAGTCTTGGACCAAAAAGAAGTGGTCCGGGGACATGGGGTCTGGGGATTCGGATGGATTCGGGAGGCATGTCTCCAGACTTGTTTACAGGGGCGAAAAATTTGCAGCGCCAACCATGTGGGATTTGATGGCTGCAACCGCGTTTGTCCGCAAGTGGGGTCACCTTTTGCCCTTTGAGAAGTAGTAACTCGATCTGAGCTATGACATGAGCAGAGTTCCGTTGGGCTAATACATTCGCATTCGGGCCGCTTTCAAGGCCAGAGAGTACTCTGTCGAGATTTGTTCACATCCGCCAAAGGGCTTAAACAATGTGAACCCCAAACGTTTCAAACCGCAAAAGAGTAGCTGCGCAGCTCTTTGCGCGCAGGATCCTCTTCACATGCATTTTCTGGAGGAGTCAGTTTGCACCGGTTTTCCGATGCAGGTTCCTCACGATCCCTTGGCAGGGAATACTTCCCCCATGCAGGCCGAGCTACACAGGTCCATGGTATTTCGAGGTTTTTTTACATTCCACACGAGTTGCGGCCCCATGTAACATGCGGGCCACACATTCCAGGAACCCTGTGCGCATACGTGCTCCGGACATCCTCCGCCTACTACGTTTGTATTGCGACAGGCCACCTTTCGAGCCCTGTATGGAGCTCTGGATGCCCTCCGCGTACAGAATGTAAGTCCTCAACAGCTCCGCGGCCACCACACACGCGCCTGGACGTGCACGACTTGTCACCAAAACGCGAGCAAGCCTCAAGAAAAGCCCATGGTCCGGGTCGCCGACGCCGCCACGGGTGCACACCAATATGACCCCTAAATGTTGTTGACACACTCTTCGGGCAAACAAGCAGCAATCCGCACTTGAAGTACAAACGTAGTACACGGAAGGGCCCTCCAGCCCTGCCGGGCCCCCCCCCACCCCTCACCAGCCTTATTCTTCATTTCAATCGATTGAAGTTTTTGGGGGCTGCAGGTTTCGAAGAATGCGAGACCCTCAGACCACCATCTAACGGCGCTAGTTTCAGGTGACAGGCTAATGCCGCATGAAGTCAGCAATCTCGCGAGAATGCCGTGCTCGTCCGAGTGGAGTCTGTTCTCGTTCCTTGTTATAGTTTTCGGCCCGAGCTGTAGGTGCTGCTATCGAGCAGCAACGTCATGGGAAAAGGAGGAAGGGGCCGTAGAAATGGGAAGGGAACAGGAAAGTATCGGTACGAGTTGCTGACGAAGCCTTCTGATTCTGATACGTGCAGCACCGAAGCTCGGGAGGATAACGGCATCCACGAATGTAGTCGGATGCCTCTCCCGGGGAGCTTTCCGGCTCTGGATTCGGAATGGAAACATCATGCCATGGATGGTCTCTTCGCACTTTCGACTGGTGCACTCGCAACACTGATGAACCTGAACCAACGCCTTGGCACCTAAGAAACAACGCTTCCAAATACCTTCGGGTTTCTTCTTAGAAGCGTTCTTCACCCACACAAGCACGCTCTGGGAGTACATCCTATTCCACTCAACATAAGACCCCAATGGTGCAAGCATGGCTTCGGCAACAAAAATCACATAGCACTTCAACTGTGCGTATGTTTTCAGAACATAGTTCATGTAGATTTTTGATTGAAACGATTGTATGAAAAGATGGCGTATACGTTTTCAGTTCGTTTTAGTCGCATATGTCGACTTTCGAGAAGAGCTAACGCCCCGCAACGATTGTCGCCCACTCGCAGCATTTCGTGTGTGATTCGTGGGGGGGGAAGCCATGGTGCTATGCATGATGTCGCATGTTTTGGGGTGCGTGCGCTGGCATTCTGGGTTTGAAGAATGTCAGGACTGCGGTCCCATTTTGCACCGGGACCTGAAATCCTGTAGCTTACTGATCTTCTGCCAAGAAAAATCCCCATGTCTGCCGGTGCGCTTACCGGACTCTTGTTCGAGTCACTCCTGTCGCAGCCATTTGGCACTTTATGGCGTTAAAAAAATGCGTGGCATTGCCCCCATAAAGAGTAATGTGTTGGCAAGCCCGCACTTCTGGCGTGCTTTCAGCACTCCGCTCAGCCCACAAGCCGATGGGTGCACAGGTAGGGTGGACGTAGTCATTATTTGGCATACATGCCGTGGCAGTGGAAGCTCTGGTAGCTTGGACGTCTGTGGGTAGGTTCACTTCGTTTGTTGATGCTTCTTTGGCCGTCATGATTTGTTCGCCTGCAACACCCGCAAGATTCCCACTTTGGCCCTGAAGCCCTCCACTTTTGCGCGATCTTGGAATCTTGGCATTCTTGGCGTTGTTGGCTCAGCTGTTCCACCCCTTCAGCAAACGACTCCGGGTCCGACCCGATGATACCGAACCGAACCTGGGGCCTCTGTGGCTTCTTTATCCTCTGCCTCACCTTCCCCAAAGCCCAGGAGGCTCTGGGACTTCAGGGGTGAGAAGGGGATGTTGAGAGTGTTTTGTGCCAATTTGGCAACCCAACTCTTTGCCCTACTGGCCTTTACACTAAGCCTGGGGTAGAATCAAGTGCCAAGTTTCAGGAACCTTTCTGTCTTCAGTCTGTGACACGTATTGGTGCTACGCTGTCAGCTGTTGAATCGCGTTGTCTGAGCACCGCAGAAATGTTTTCTTTTAGGAGCCAGTTTCGACTCCAAACCCCATCGAATAGGCGGAGGAGTGCGACGATGCGCGGACTGAGTTGCTGCAAGTGGGCTTGGGCCTCCACAAGGCACGAGGTAACGACGGCACGGGTTCAACAAGGAGTTTGGGGCATGGGCAGGGTTAAACCTCTAGTCAGTGGTGGGCGCAGAGGAAGATTGGTCGTGTCGTCGAGTTTTGCATGTTTGGGACATCTCGGATGATTGCATGGGGTGTGGTTGGGGTGGGGGTAAGATTCCGTCGGTATGGCGACCGTGCTCAAAGCGGTGGTTTTTGCCACTTTATGTGGAACAAGACGCACTGTCACAAGCTTTCATGCCTTCTGCGAGCATGCCCGCTTTTGCAGAAGGATGTATGCTGCTTCTGGAACAAGACTCGCTGTCACAAGCGAACAGGGCCTTGTGCCAACATGCCCAAAACACTGGTATTTGCCTCTTTGTACACCAGATGATGATGATGATGATGATGATGATGATGACGATGATGACGATGATGTCACAATCAAGCTGGCAATCGCAACACATCTTGGTAAACATGCAATAGTTCCCACATGTGTGTCTTGCGGTTTTCAAGTCACTGAAGCCCTTCAAGCCACCAGGCGCCCTGGGCGCCCAACACCCTGGTTGTTAGGCTTCAGGGTGGAAGGGAGAAGGGCTTTTCGGGACCATTCATACAAGACACCCATGCACTCTTTAGGTCCAAAAGCTCCAGGTTGCTTTGTAACCCCCAACCCGAAACCGAGGGGCCCTGGGAAGAGGTGATGGAGCCGAGCTTACAGTACTTGGACTGTTGGAATCGCACGCAGCCAGTGGATGCGCAGGCAACGTGGAGTGTTGAGGGGCCTCTGCGCATGAGTCCTTGGTTTATGGAGTTTGGCAATGTTTGGCAGCAATCGCCTGTTCATCGTTTTGTGGTGCTGGGACCGTGTGACTCGTGGTCCGGTGGTGCTGCGGTCCTCCAGCCCCCTGTCCCGAGCAATTTGTTTGAAAGGTGTGGCTCAAGCCTCTCTTTCAAAGGTGTGGCTGGGGTCCCCTGGTCCCGTGGTCCTCTGGTACTGGGGGCGAGCCTCGAGCACTGTGTTTGCAAATCGCTTCATGCCAGCATTGCATTTGCCAATGGAGGGGGCCCTCCCCCCCCCCCCCCCCTGCTATTTTCGGCCGTGCACTTCCAAACATATGAATTCTCGCAACATATGAACCTGTTTGCAATGTGGGACCCCCTCCCCCCCCCCCCCCCCCCCCCCCCCCCCCCCCCCCCTTTACATATGAAACACGAACCCTTTCCAAACCCCATCATGCGAGCATTCTGTTTGTAAATGTTGGGGTGGGAACTAAGCACCCCCCGGATTCTCAATCCAACCATGACGATGTGCACACGGTATTTACGATGCTCTTAGCCTTTTTTAAGGTCTGTTGCGCATTGCTGGGCCCGGGGCAAGGGTCGCTGATGCTCATGACACGCACTTTGGTGCACGCGCCATTTTTTGGAGGTACAACACGCTCGTTTCAGTATCAAATGACCGCTTGACTTCTCGGGTCATCAAGCAGAGCTGAAATCACGAGAAGGTATCGTTTCTGCTTCAGAAGTAGCAAACACACGAGAGGCCAGCACGTCCCAGCCAAGCCGTCCGTTTTCAGCCCATTTCAGGTCTTCCACTTGCACACCCCCAAAGTGGCAGGCTCAGGGCCTTGCTCGGGGTTTCTTGCTGCAGGCAATACATGGCAGCACCCCTAGGAGCCCACCCGGACGGAATTGATTTCAAGCATCAGGCCGTCGCCCCCGAGGGGTTCTTGAAGTGCTCCTCCAGACACGCATAGGCATAGCCTATCGTCCTGTTACGGCAGCTAGAGAGCTCAGGGTCTATAGGACCTAGACATTTGTGAGAATTGCGGTAGGGATTGACGAAGGCCCCTGCTCAGTCTTCCGAAGGCTGCTCCACTGTGCACGACCTGGGTCAAATGGTTGGTCGAGAAAACTTGTGGTCCGATGAGAGACTTGGCAGAGCTCTGTGATCGTGGCGATTGCTTCCCAACTTGTGATTTCGCAAGGTTCAATCTTTCTGTGCAAGCGAAACCGCTTATGTGCTTATCCTTGGACGAGTGCCAAGGTCTCACTGAGGTACCTGAAGTCTTAGGGTACATTGAGAAGCAGTCGTAAACCCATCTTGTTTTTGTGTTTGTCTGTCGCCGTTGGGGTCTGTCGCTGAGATGATTTTGCTTGTTGAGCCGAAATTTGGTATTCCCTGGTACAAGCTACGGAGAGAAGTATGAAGGTTTCATGTTATTTTGATCCCTGAAGGATTATTGATACTGATTCTTTGATTTTGTTCTATCCTTAGTGGTTCTTTTTTCGATCCCTCAGCCGCGTACCGTGCATGCGTTCACTCCGCATTACGCCCCTGCATGTCCCCTGCCGATGCGGAGCGGAAGCCCGATTGCCTTTCTTGGCAAGCCATCTGTGAAAACTAGCGCGGGTTGGAAAATGCATAGACATGAACAACACACGCCAGGTTTTTATCTGCCTGAGGCCTTCCTTGCTCACCCCAGAAAACAGCATTTCATCCAATCTGCAACTTCGGATACAACTTCTCAAAAGCTTCCACGGCCCAAAGGATTTGCTTCTCCTATTCTGGGAGAGCGGTCTTCAACCATACGGTCGTGATGGTCCGTCCCTGCGGCTGGCATCAGGGTCTCCCCAAATCTCTACAAGCTACGAAGCATAAGATCTATGGATTGAGCTGTCTGCACTGGAATGAGAGTTCAGAGAATCAGGGGGCCAGTGCACCTGTAACAACCGCAGATTCTAGGCTTCTAAAACCAGCAAGTGCCCAAGTTGTACGGAGACTTTTCAGAGACTGTGCTTCTCCTCAACTGCCCATGTTGGGACTCAATTGCTGTCACCGCTGGCTCCTGCTGCAGACGCATTTCGATGGGACGCACACAGGCATTTCGGACTCCAGGCAGTTGTTTCGCTCATGTGACGCACCAGGTCGTCCCAGAGATCATGTCTTCTCGATGTACCAGCATTGCCGCCTGCCTCAGCTGATTTGACCTGGTCTCAAGCTAAGGCTTTCGACACGGCTTTAAGACTTGAAGTCTAAGCTTGCAGTTACATGGGACATTCCATTCAAGGCAATTGTGGAGCGCAATATTCTTGATCCGACTGCTGGGATTGCTCGGGGCTTGGACTTGTATACCTGCCAACATCTGCCAGCACAAGTCTAGACATGCGCTAGCGCCAAGGCACAAAACATCACAGAATTAAGCTCCACTCCCACTTCCAACACCTCCTTGAATAGATGATCTGCTTCCTCACCGGTCCACAGCCCCAAGAACTTCGGTGGGTCTTACTTTCATGAGATGCGGAAGAGTATGTGCAGCCTTTACTCACCACTGAACTCTCAAGTTCACTTCGCCCCGAAGCCCTCGAGGCTACAGCGGCGGGGGACCTGGCTACAACGCAATGCTCCGGTCCATGCGCGCTGCACCGGGACAGCCGTTCTTCTCACTCCCGGACTCTCAGGCTATTCAAGGAGGGGGTTTAAGTTGAGGTTGCTCCTGCTGAGGTGGAGGCTGCCCATGTGTTGAAGATAGAAGGCTTGGACATTTGGTGGTTTGGAGCTGCTGAAGTCATGCAGGTCGGCCGATCAAGCAAGAAACACACGTCATGTCGCGACTGTGCGGCTTTAGTGCGTTGCGATCAGATGTGAAGATGGCTTGGGTCATGAAGGACTTTTGTTCTTGCCGCTTTGCAAACCAGACTGTTCGATCAGTAAACGATCATGTGGTTCTGCCGGCGATCTCTCACGGGTACCAACTAGGTTACTTCCACAGCCACTGGTTGTTTCTGCAAACTGCTGATGTCGGGCCTTCGCGGGATCTGGTGGTTGTATTGCGTGCTTGGTGAACCAAGGCCTCAAATCTCGCTGTGGCTGCGGTTTCGGGCTTGTGGGGGTCTGCGGTTCGGTTGCGTATGTGATGAACCGAGGCCTCAAACCCCGCTTCGGCCGTGGCTTCGGGTCGTTGAGGGGTCTGCTCAGCCGCACATCTGCTGTTGCCGCGCTGAAGAGCGTCTGCTTCGAGACCTTTTAAGATTTCGCGTCAATCAAGGGCACCACATACGGCATGGGAGAATGCATCTTCAGCTTCTCCCGCACAGTTGCAAACTGCTGCACGGGTATCCGGCGTGGCCCCATTCGCTCCTGAACGTCGCCTTAACCAGTGCATCCACACAGATGAAAGGTGTCTTTCTGTCAGTCTTTTTCGGTTGTCTGCTTGACATCCACTACTGTAGGGTCCAGATGCCACCGAACACATAGTGACGAGATGAGGTGAAGCTTTTGGGACGCCCCAATCTGGCCATGAGCGACATTGTCTCATTTTGGCTTCTCCGTCGAATCGATGCCGATGAGAGCCGTCCTCTTTCGACTGTCTAGCTCACGGCTCCAGCTGTCATCGCTCCCACAAGGTCGCCGAGAGTGTCTCGATGATCGAGGAGTTCTGGCGGAGTAGCTGGGATCGGGGATCGCGCGCACAGACTGCGCAAAAAGAGAAGGGTCTCGATGCTGCATGTGCATCATTTGCCGGTTCCGTCAGGTCGCGATGCTCCACAACTACGATGTCCGGGGGCGCCTGCTTGCGCGATGCACCATCTTCTGCGCAAAGAGGGAGAAACACAAGAAAACGGACAAAGACACGGGGAAGAGGCAAGGGAGGGGGAGAAGAAGCGGAGGGCGAAGTTTTCGTAAAGTACAGCAACTTGTGATCGTAACCGTAACGACAAGAACATGAGAATACTCGGGCAACTGGCAAGCGTTGAGCACTCAAAGGAGATGTTGTGTGGAAAAGTCAAGCCCCGCCAGGAGACATTGTTGGAAAAAAGACTTGCAGGGAGTCACAAACCCTGAGCACTAAACATTTCCGCAGTCTGCACCCACTTGGCGCGACGTACAGTTCTCCTTTCTCCGATTTTAATCCCGCAGTGCTCGGCATATTTTGGGTTGGCAAAAAAAGGAAATTTTGAAAGCCATCGAAAGCGATAAAACCTTAAACCTTAAAACGAGATTCAGTCTGGCAAGCACCAGACCCTTGGAAGAGAGTTTGAGTGGAAACTCACACCTTTGAAATCCTTTGAACTAGATGACCCTTCAAGCTAAAAGGAGATGGTTGCCAAACAATGAGCCGTAGAAGCAGATGTTGGTTTCGTGCCAAACCCAACTTCCCTTCTTAAAAGAGGCGCAGAGTGGCAACACTTTAAACCTTCGAAGGGGATGATAGGACCCTGTAACCACCAACCCAAAGCATGCATGAGAATACCAAAGCTTAGGGTACTAGTTAAGTTGTTTCTTGACAGGCTATGTGGTTCTTAGGTAGTCTGAGCCCTGGACTCCTGGATCCTGGTGTCCCCTGCACTTGCGTGAACATGCGAGAACTCCAGCCATGTTTCTCAAGGATACCTTTGCCGAATGGGTTCACGAGTGGATCCGGGAACCCCACTATGGCAATTACAGCATCTCCCTCGACAAGTTCCATTGCTACTTCCCTCAAGACATGAACCTTGGCTGGATGAGGCTTAGGGGCTGCTTCGGTCGAATTCGGCGTGTTTAGTGTGTTTAGCTTTTCGGGCTCCGCCAAGGGAGGACTTGGCGCTTACTTGAGTGAGTTCCTGGGACGATGCTGCTTTGCAGGGCAAGCTGCTGTTTCGACAGGCTTGTGTTCATGCGACAAGCCAAGAGCCGCTAACAAGTGTCTCTTGACCCTCAGTCGCCGGGCCCACGTCCTTGCTTCAGGCAATGCTCACGGTTGACGTGCCAAAGCCCACACGAACGAGGAGCTACTGCTGACGTCGCTCGTCGAGCCTGTTTTCTTGCCAGTTGGGGGGGCGTCAGGAACGGCATAGAGCCTTACCTTAATCCTTTCGAGGGTCCGACCTTTTGGAACTTGAGGCGGTGCTTCCAGAGAGAAGATTCTTGCCTGGGTTTGGTGTGGGCAGTTTGGGGTTGCAGTTCAGTCGCCACAGTATTTTGAGGTGTGCGAAGCTGGACGAAGAAATGTCCAACCGTTGCCAAGGTAGTCGCGGCCATTCGGAACATGAAGTCGGCCTCCTTGGTAGGGGTGACAGAGGCCAGAGCACTGCGGTTTCGGCTTCAAGATTCTGGATTTGTCTTTCCAGTCCGTCATGTGCATGAAATTCTGCTAACCCCACTCTCTGCTCCCGTCACTGTGAGGTCGGAAACTCTCCAATGGTCATCGCGTGCGTGCGCGCGCGTGTCGATGAGAACTTCAAAGCATTTTCAGTAGATTCTGCCCATGCAGGCGTACCACGAGACCATGTGCCTCTTCTCAGCAAAGCTTAAAGGCGCCTCCGCATGTTGTCACCAACCCGAAATCCTAAGCCCTTAGCCTGGCATGAGTGCCCAGACTGAACATATAGTACATCTACATGTAGTGAATTTTGGGAGAAAGTGTTAGGATTTTGTTTGAACCTGGTCTCCTTTGCACGCATGAGACCAAGAAAATGCACAAAACAAACTCGGCTGCTTCTGGCATCGGGCAGAGGGCCGGTGCTGCTTGAAATTGTTTCTGCTGTTCTGAATGCCTTTAGAGGTTTGGGGCTTACTTAGGCCTTTGGCTCACATGGGTGATCCGAAGCTGCGAACTCCTGTGCAGGATGCGTCTTAAATGGCTAGCTTCCCGCATCTTCCCTATGCCCCTCTCTTTGAGTGGGCTCGACCCAGAATCCCCTACCGGACTACCCCTCGATGCCTTTGTGAAGGCAGCCTCCCCAGCCATTGCGACTGCACGGACCTCGAAGCTTGGAGCAAGTTTGAGGCTGGGGCGTCAATGAAAGCTTGTGTCTGAGGCTTCGAGGTTCAGCTTACATTTACAAGTTCAGAAAATGAGCAATAAAGCGTGTTGGCATTCAGCAGTTTTTTTTCGGGGTGCTGGTGCAGCGTCATGGGTCTCTCCAAGACAGTGGGCTCTGAGCTACTAGATGCCAAGAGAACGATGACTCGTCGTTGTGATCTCACTTGGATCCTCAGTGTTGAAGATCCGTTTTGCACTGCTGTTCCCTTTTTTGCCAGGGCACCGATGAGGACCACGGCGCCTCTCGGACGGAAGCGAGAGGTGGACATACACATTACAAGACCTTGACATACGGGACAGGGGCCACAGGAAATTGGGAAGAAGAAGCAAGCAAAAGACCACACAAATGGTCAAACAGAATCAAATCGATCTAGAAGGAAGGCAGGGAGGCAGGAAGGCCTCAAGCCTAAAGAACCAACAGAGCCGATTGAACCCTAGAGTCCTAAACTCTCAAGAAGGGGAACACTAACCAGGGAATGTGCGAGTTCTTGTGTAGTGAAGGAGCTATGACTACCACTGCTATGGCCTGCTGCATGTCCAGCAAACTGCACCAGATCTGCTGACGAAACCTCAGGGCAGAATTTAAAAGTGGTTCTTGGACCAAGAGAGAAGGTGGCCCGGCCAGTCGTACGAATTTTGCTTGTTGTTGGAAATAGAGGTTTGGATCGCGATTTCGACCGTGGTCTGTCCAACAACGAGCAGCTAACAACGTACGCTGTACAGCGCATGCCTTTTGACTGCGTGCAGGCGCAAGCCTCTTAGGATTAGGATTGCATATTTGCACAAGCAGTGACGATCTGCGAACGATGCGATATCGACTGCCATTTGTTGCCTTACTCAGGCACACGAAAAGTTGAGTGACGTTGCAAGCTGAGGCTGACACAGTGTTCTGAGCAGCACACTAGGGCCCCTTGACCAACCTCCGAAAATCCTCTTGCCACAGATCATCTTTCCAAACAGGCGAGCCGAACACAACATGTCGGGTTCTGGGGGCATCGGGGGAGGACTGAAAACAGGGCGTCCAGCACACCTCCCGCCTATCCCGCCTACCCTCGGACCCCGTGTCCTAGGTCCCTTGACCAACCTCCGCGAATATTTCGCTGCACAAGACGATATACTGTAGAAGCAAGTAAACAGGGACCGAAAACAAATTAAGACCGGCCAAAAAAAGCCACTCCTATCAAAGGTCAGCTACAACGACACCGTCGAGGCCCAGCCGCAAAATGTTCTCGAAGGACAGCGTTCGGAAAAAGTATGCCCAATGTGGAGAGACTCAGAAAGGGCTTGCATTCATGAATCGAAGTCTGAAAGGTTTCCTAGCTGGTAAGCAGACTGCGCAAATAAAGAGAGCACCTTTGATTCGACTGCAAGCAGCTGGTCGCAAGTGACTGTAGGAGTCGATTACCTGACGCAAGCCGACCGGTGCCTGCGACCACAACTATTGGAGGCTTCAAAATGGCTTAGAGTGAAGCCCATGGAGAGCGCAGGCATCGGACAACCCTTGCCAGTTTTGATGCAGAGTTGACCGCGTATGGTCGACGCGAGACGTTCAATGTTTCGTTGCCTACACCGCTGTGGGAATGATTGTGCCGGATTGCTTGCCACACTAAGACAGCTGTACAATGCTTCCGTGGAGCGCTTCATCCAAGACATCAAGGACTGTCGGTTTAGTCGGTTTGCAGGGTGCTTGAGCCCCAAAGACTTGTCAAGACGCGAAAGCCCCAAACCTTTGCTGTCATACTTGATTTGACTTACCGGTTCTAGAGTTGAGGATTGGGTTCTACGAACAGCCGAGTTGCTGAACCCTCTGAACTCTAACAACTTCAGTCCAAGCGACTTCGAGCTCTAAAGCCCGACCTCGAAGACCCGGCATCTATTTGAACCTACCACACGGACCTACGCTTTGGATCTGCGTGTTCGTGGGGAGAGGGCGCTGTTTCACAGAGGGAAAGGCCGGAAAGCAAGAAATGCAGAGCGGAACGAGAGAGATAATTGAGAAATGCAGAAGGAGAGAGAAAGCAACAAATTTGAAACAACGAATGGTTGAAAGAACTTTATTAATGCAGTACGATGTACACAGAGAGAGAAGAGAGAGCTCAAAACAAGAGGCGAGACCGTCAGGAGATCCTGCCGCTTCGCTCACGCCACGTTTATACCTTTCAACAGCGCGCTTCTCTCGCACTTTAAACTCAGTGACAGCACTCGCGTGTGCGTGGCGTGCCATCGTCGCCATACTCGAACTCTCATCGTTTTTCGGATCGGACAGAAGGGCATAAGACTCTTTTGGGTTGAACGCAAAGGGTTTAGAGCTCAAGGTTCAATCTGTATAGGGTTTGGGGCTCAAGGCTTAGGGTTTAGGTCTGAGGGCTTAGGATTTAAGGCTTGGGTTTTTGGCATTGGGTTTAGGGTTTACGTCTTAGGGCTTTGGGTTTAGGGCTTAGGGCTTCGGGCTCAGGATTACTGTATTAAGGTTTAGGGGTCAGGGCTTATGGTTTCGGGTTTAAGGCTCAGGGTCTAGGGCTTAGGATTTAGAGAGAGCGGGTTGAGGGCGGGCTTAGGGCTTAGGAAGAGCGCCGGCTCTATACAAATTCGTCCTTGGGCCTTGCACCTGCCGCATGCTTTGCGCGCCCTCCGTGCCCTGTGCGTTCCCGGCACAGTGTGCATACGCCGCGTGTGTGTTGCATCTGTTCTGCGGGTGTTTCCTCTAAACGTAACATGTCTACAACACACGCACCTGCGGCATAGCCTCTGGATTTCCATCTTACCCCCCGCCCCCGACCACCCACCCACCCTCTCCCAAAAGATACAAAAAGCTGTCCCAAGAGAGATTCGTAGAAACCGGAAGACACCGAATAAAGCAAAGAACCACGGACCAGTGAGATGCCGTGCTCGTGAAAGAAACACAGCTTTTCGCAAGCAGAAGATTGAGCAGTTGAAGAAGAGCTGAGACCCGCCCCATCCCCCATTACGGCTGTATAGAGAGCAAACAAATAAGCCTCCACAACCTCAGGACGTCGAGAGCACTTTCGGAGTGAAGGCTCTTGTATGTGAGATTTGCATGTTGTTTGGCCCGGAGGGAGTGCAGCAGGAAGTGCATTATTGGTGGTATTGGATATTATGCTTGAGCGCTTGCTGTAGAAAGGGCTCATGGAGTCAGTCACGTCTGATCACCCTACGACCCACTTGGGGCGCAACACATTCCTTGGATTTGCCTGACTGCTGCAAAGGTGCTGTGCGCTGAGCAGGAGACGTTGCTGCGTCGAAAAATGGTTGTCTAAGAGAAGTCTCAGTATCAAATTCTTTGCACTGTAGTTCAAAAAGGCTTGTGCAGACCTAGCCGCGTGCCTGAGCACCAATGCCTTCATTCGACATCATCCGCCCAGTTCAGTCAGAATGGCTGCAGCAGCGCAGCCGGGTCCATGACATGCTCCGATGGAAAAGGGCAGATTCTCACCACAAGCCAAAACCCTTGGTCCCGATGTTGAAAGAGCCCGACCTAAACAAGTTGAGACCCTCCGCGTCGCAATGGAGGTGGACTGATTTTGGAGTTTATATTTGGTTTCAGCCTTGGAGTTTGTTCCAGTACTGTTTCGTTTTGAGAATACTGCATCCCCCAATGGCCTCATTGAATCTGTCATACTGTCATGGACCCCGCACCGACCTACGCATAGGCATTTGCGTTAGGTGTGGACATTGCACACACAAACCCGAAACAGCTTTTCCTAGATCCCCAAATAGTGTTGCCGCAATCTGTTCAGAAATGTTGGGTGTTTTTTGGCCCAGCTAGATCGCACAGCCTCACAGAGAAAAAAGCTTTGGACCCAAACTTGAAACCTCCAACCTTAGAAACTTCAGCCCCAGAATCCCAAAGCACGTCCTTTTGATCGCAGCCCCTCTTGGCTCCAGAGCTTTTTTTGCTTCTGCGCTGCCTGGGGCAACTACAGTCGCTGCCGCGCCTGAGCTTTTACAAGCCCTGTACCCAAGCCGACAAGCCGAGCAGCGCCGAGTAGGCCCTTTGTAGGCCTGATGCAACCATTAACCCAACAATTCCCCAAAATTGCGAGGGCTCCTTGGGCGAATGTCACAGCATCCAAGCATTGCTGTAGTTTGTGGGAAGTCTAGGCTTTTTCGTTGTGCTCACGCCAAGACTTTGGTCGTTACTTGATGAATGGCAATTTTGACTACTAAAGTAAAATACGCACCTCACATCCCAAGTGCTCTCCGTCGAAAACTGGAAGATCCGACAACTTATTTAGATTTGTGCAAGACCGACGAAGGTTTGACTGCCAGATCTACACCGTTCTTGCCATTATCGTGCTCGAGTTTGCAGGCTTTGGAGACTGAAGGGCTTTGCATAAGCCTGCCTTTTGTTTTGGATGTTTTTTTTTCTTCGTGTTTCCTAGGAGAACCTCTATTCCATTCACATGTTGAGAGGGAACTCTACAAAATAGGACCTTTACACTCGCAGACATGGATTGTCACAGAAGGGTAAAGGGTAAGGGGCCTAGAGTACCAGCTGCCTGCGTGTCCAAGCCAAGGCAAGGGTTCCCTAGTCATTCTAGCACTTGAACTACGTAACTACAAGTGCTTTTTTGGAGCTGCAACAGGCATCTTGGTTTCTAAGCCCCTTGGGCTGACACCTAGAAGTCTTCTGCAGGCTTGTCCGGGGCATGGAAAAGGTCCAGGAGTCAGGGTGGTTATGGTATGGTGTGTGACCCCCTTGCACACATGTGAATCCCGAAACTGCCTCTGCTCACATGCCTGCATTGCACAGGAGCCAGATTCCAGCACGTCCTGGGCAATACGCCTTCATGTTTGGAGCACTTCTCTCGCTGCTCGCATGTCTGCCGGTGGACCATGCCATGCGATTCGAGCTCCTATGCCTGTTGAAAGTCTTTCGTGTTGTGCACCGGGGCTTCGGGCGTCAAGGTTCCAGACTTAAGGAGGTCAGAGCCTCAATGTTTTTTCCGTTCCGAAATCTCTGAGATGCCGATTCGCCTTTGCCTTGCACATGCTGTCACAAGCAAATCCCTGTTCACTCCTTGCTGATTTCCCAGAATATGTCCCGAACCCTAAGCCCTCCAATCTCTGAAGGCACACTTCTTTGCAAGATGATGATCTCACTCTCCCGCGCCTACGAGCCTTCAACGATGCTCGGTCCGAGTACCATATGTTGACAAAAAATCTAGGTCTCATCTCCAAATAAAACCTAAGCCACCCGAGCTCGAGGCGTAAGCCGCTGGAATGTGTGGTTGTGAGGGTTCAGGGCTTAATGTAGAAGACTCGATGACCCCTTCACTGCAGTGTCTTGCTTCAAGCGTGCAGTTCGGGACTAACTGGAAGTAGGCAGGGCTGCGCATGGTGCCTTCTGACTGGTGTCCTTAGCGCAATTTGCGTGCGTTTTTCGTAGGTAGAATCGCTACCTGTTACGACCTCGAGATAACAGAGTCAACAGAGCTCACAGGGTCCCAGTTTGTCGACCCTGTTGATTGTAGAGAAGGCTGAACTTGCATAGAAATTTCTACCACCTTTCCCAGCAGCACGGTGTGGCAGAGGAGACAGGCTTGCGCATGCTCGTGAATGGCGAGAAGCTTCCGTTGGCGGTCTCTAGCCTCTCGGCATTCTACAGCCCTGCAGCCATAGTCTTCAAGCCCTTCCAGGCCTTCAGGCCTTTCGGAGACCGGGGTACACGTGCAGATATAGTTTATTGCACTGCCCCTTCAAGACGTTCAAAGCAATCCCAGCAATCTCGGCTGAGATCCACAAGAGAAGAGAGAAAAGTATGTGTATATATATATATGTATATATATATTCATGGCAAGATTATGAACCATCCTGAACCCTCAGCCCGAAACTGAACGCTGGCGACAGCCGGCGATGTCGACAAGAGCACCCTGCAGCGCTTGGATCGCCAATCCTTCGAATCGAGTCTCTTAGCGACTGCGCAAGCCCGGATGCAAAAAGGCGGGGCTGAGGGCTTGCGGCACAGAGACCCTTGCGGCAGGCTGTAAACAAGTGCAGCGCGTGTCAACACAGAACACGGCAGGAACCTAAGAAACATCGCAGCCCACATGCCCATGCGTTTGATACCTTTTTACGGCGAACCTTTTCAAGACTGTAGGGCTTAGGGCTTAGGAATCAGAAAGACGTCAATGTTTCCAGCTTCGTAGGTACCCGCCGGCTCAAGGGCAAGCAGCCTGTTCAGGAGTTTCGGTTTCCTAAGTTTCCTAGCGTTCCCTTTTCCCGCTTCCTGGAACAAAGATGACTGTCCAGGGTTAGGGGCTGCGATTACTGCGGGCACATGAGCGACTTGTCAACAACAAACATGTCACTTTGCTAAGATAGATAGGCGTGGCTTTTCTTCGAAAGGAAGATGCCCACTTGTGAGTCACTCGTACATTTCTAGAATGTGTTGTGCTCGTGCCATGTGCGTCCTACTTGACATAGTCGACTCGTGCACTTAACGTTGCTTCGGGCGCAGTTCGTTGGACAATCATAGGGGAGTATATGAGCACCTTGAGTCCCAGGCTTCACTGAGAGGACTACGTTCCCACAGATGCCATTCTTCTGGAGGAGTCGGTGACCAAGCTGCAACTCTTAAGCAAGCGCAGGCTGCCAGACGCCTTCCACTTTACCACAAAACACCCCCCCCCCCCAACTGTTAAGCTAATGGGTTGCCAGCCCGCGCGGTTTGGCAGCCCACACTTGCTTAAGAACTGGGCTGCGTGTTTCTGATTCTTTGTGGTTTTGTGGAAGGCGTGCGGGCTGCTCACAAACTGCTTAAGGATCGGGGGGTTGAACTCGTCACCCTGAGACCCGGGTGCCTCCTTAAGATGCGTCAAAGCCGTCAAAGCCTTGACAGAGTATGGAAGTCTTGCTGAGTTGTTGAGTGGCGATGTTCAAGCCCGGGCATGATAGTTCATGAAAGTCGAAACCTGCAAGCAAAGGCTTCGCATCATCCAGGAGCTGGGAAGTGGCGCTTTTGGAGAACCTCAGCTCATCCAGTCTAAGGTTTCAGGGAGATGGCCCGCGGTCGGGCCAAGGTGATGCAAAGTGGAGGCAGCGCGATGTACTTGCAAGCGCTT
This sequence comes from Symbiodinium natans, assembly GCA_905221605.1. Classification (NCBI taxonomy): domain Eukaryota; class Dinophyceae; order Suessiales; family Symbiodiniaceae; genus Symbiodinium; species Symbiodinium natans. The sequence continues at coordinate 55,529 of CAJNDS010001657.1, read as the reverse complement.
ATCGGGTCCTCGTCGGGTCCTATCTGTTCAAAGAGCAAACCTTAGCAAAGGCGATCTCGAGATGAACAAGTCAAGCAAGCGTCTCAAATTCTCCTGGGTTTTGTGCTCGTTTCGGGGACCCGCTGAGCCACGGCCGGCTTCGAGCAGCTACTGTAGTTCCTCACCGGCGTTGTACCATAAGTTATTGAACTCCCACCTGGACCTACGTTCCCTGCATCCATCAAGAACCGTGAAGCACGACATGTTAAACCCCAGAGGAAGTCTTCAAAGTCGCTGTGCTGTCACTTGGACTCGAACGAGGATTGCGGGTGCTGTGGTGTCGGCATGGGATCATCTTGGTCTTTCAATGATAAGACTTACGAACTAGGCATTTCCAGACTCCCGGCTGGAGTTTCAAAACGCGAAGCCTGACTGAGCACTGCGGAAGGGGGTTGGGGGGGGGGGGGGGGGGGTGTTCGTGGGGGGTTCGTGCACTTGACTTTCGAGTGCTTCTGTGGTGTGTTTTTATCGGGCTCCAGCTCGACTCGAGGTGTGACCCTCAAGCCGAGCTCTTGGCCACATTGAAGCTGATCAAGGGACAGCCACTGGTTTGCCCTGAGTCGTCAATTTGCGTTGAGCCGGGACCCGTGTCCAACAGCACTCCGGGCCCTGAAGTCGTGCTGGACGCAAGGTATACGATCTTATCTTTGGCCATAATTGCTTTGAGGCTTCGATCAAAACTTTCCGAACATTGGCAAGACGCGTGTGTGCTTCCAGGGTTGATGCGGGTATGCGTGATGCGGGTATGCGACGAGCCATTGAGCTGAGCGCTGCCATATCGCAAGTCCGTGAACTGTTGAACCAGGTCAGAATGGACCAAGAGCGAGATAGCATACCTGCAAAAGATGAACAAGGACGGGCCTAGAGACCAAAGAGTCTGAGGGCTACTGATTCCCTGTTCGAAGTTTAGTTTCTTCCGCTGGTGTGTTTCCCTGTTGTTCTTCATGTGTTCGGTTCAGTCTTCCATGTTTCAGTGTGTGAGAAGAGAAAACCGTGAAAGATGCGCGAAAGAACAAACAAGGAAGACTAAGCTTGGAGATTCCTCTTCTTATTGTTCATTTCCCTTTGCTCGATTGAAAATGCAAAAAGGAAAGGAGAGGGCGAGAAAATGGCCGATTCAATCTCTCGACAAAACAGGAAACTAAAACATGGAAGAAAGGAGGAGGATGAAGGGAAAGAAGGAGTCGGGAAGTGAAGAACGTGTCCCGTTTCTCAAGGAAGCCCAAGAAGGCATGAAGGATGCCCGAGTTGCTCGTCGTTTCCCCTCTCTTCTTTCATGGCTTCCTCTCCTCACCCGCCACCCTTATTCCGTTCCCTTATTCCGTTCTATAGCCCACGACACAGCCGTGACTCGCGATCACACGCTAGTCATGTACTCGCTGTTTACGGCTGTATCACGGGCTATGCAAACTTCATTTGCAGATGCATCGGTGGTGATTTCTCGTGATTTCGCACTTTTCGACTAAGAAAACTGGCGAGCATCAAGCCTGACTGATATCTGTCTTGAAAATATCTCTCCTCATCATGGCATCAGTTGATATTGCCTTGGTTACTTTAGGCCAGTGAGATGAGAGATGTGTTGGGCCACTGCTGTGCTATCCCTGGCGCTGAGCAACACAGTGCAACACAGTTCTCCATGCGCAGCAGGGCGTTTTTAACTGCATTCACACCCTGAGTGTTGTCTTAGTAGGATGTTGTCATTTCGTGAGAGCAGGTCTTGCCGAAAGAACTACTTCATTCTGCCCCACTTGCCCCACTTGCTCGTCCGAAAGCCAATTCATTTTGCCCCACTTGCCTCACTTGCCCCACGGACAAGTGGAAAGACCCCGCCCCTGCCTCCCCACGTCACCTAGCTTGCAGCGTAGCGGTCGGCGCAGTGTCAGGCAGACTTGTTCTCTCCAATTCTTGAGGTCATTTACGACTTCCTGGCCCCGGAAATTGGGTTCTTTTCCAGATCCTAGCCAAAGCTTGGGGCAATCCCGCATGTGGGGCAAATGGGAGCAAGTGGGTCCTACCGCGTTTCTATTGTATTCACCAAGCTGACTCGGCCAGGGGAAAGAGGTTCTTTACAGGCAGACTTGTGGCTACAAACATGAGGCAAAGCTCGTTCTCGAACACTTTGGCCTCTTTTGCAGAGGGCTCCCCTCTCCTGGGGCAAGTGGGGCAAGCGGGACAAGATCAACTAGCTCATCTGGAAAGGCAAGTGGCACATATTGGTTTCCGCATCTAGGCCAGAGCCAGTGGGGCAAGCGGGGCAAGTGGCAGAAATCAGTCGGCAGTGCCGATTCCTGTGCTCAGTTTGCATTGCCTTTCTGCAGGGCAGTTATGAGTCTTGAAATTCGGTTCAAGAACGTGCCTGTGAGATATGTTTGGGAGTTCAGGTCAGCGACTACTGCACCTCTGCCCTCGGCTCGCCTTCGAGCTTCAAGACCGAGGAAGGCACCTGGATCCTGAATCTCGATGCAGCATAAAGTAGCAACCGTGTTTTTATCCCTCAGGGCTCCGACTCTGCGGGGTTTGTCGTAAGAACTGGTGCCAAGGACCACGTGAAATCAGTCTCTGAAGTTTTTAATCACGGATGCGAGAGTTTCAAGTCTTGGAAGAGCAAACCAGCTTTGTTCTGAAACTATTCTTGCCTGAACTGTACTTTATCAAGGGAGGAACAAACCGAGTTTCAGATAGTGGCAACATATATCTTTTCATCACCCGCCGAGTTCACCTTAAAGCCTTAAAGTGTGTGGTTTGCTCACGGCGACGGGAATCCTTGAGCTCCCTGGCCTGCTTCATCTGCGCAACCGGGTCTTGCGCTGTCATCTCGGCTTGGTGCGCCACATGCTTCCGAAGCTGTCACTTGCTCCTGTGAGCAGGGTCAATGTTTGTGAACATAACAAAAACTCCTATGCATTGAAGCTGTGGGGGCGGGGGAGCGCGTGGAACTCGTCAAGCTTTGCAAATCTGAGCCGTGTCACCGTGTCACCATAAAGCACTTGCAATGAACCCTGATGCCAATAGCCTGATGCCATCCAAACCAGACGAAAGGAGCGGCTTTGTTTTTCAGGTATTTAAGTTCCTTGGTTTGCAACATTTCTAACCACGGGAAGCTTAAGGGCGTAGGGTGCAGAGACACTTGTCAAGTCGACATCAACATCCCACACCTTTGAATTCAGCAAAAACTATGGCGCCCCGTAGGGTCTCAAGTTGCGGTCCCTGATTCTCCTTCTGGTGGTCAGGGCCTTAAGGGGGTTGCCGGCAAGGATGCCTTACCTCAATGGTGGCGATTTTCGTGACCTTTGGATGAAGTGCCAAGGCGGGTTTGGGACCCAGCAGGGACATCCAGGGTTTAGCGTGTTGAGGGGGTGTTGGAAGCTGGGGTTTTGGTTCCGTGTCGTTACCGTTCAAACTTAAAGCCAAGCGTGGTCTGTGATCGAGTTGTCATCCTCAGCAAAGTAGAAGCAGCACTTACTGCACTTCCCAGGCGCGCTTGGACAAGCCACTTTGACACGGGGAAGTTCGGGGTTGGTCTTGAATACAAGAGTGACGAGATGAGTTCTGGGTCTACTAGACACTCTTCCGCTGCCACCCTGAAAGGAGAATGCAAGACCTGCAGCGGCAAGAGGAATTGCTGGGACCGGGTCCGACGGAGCTCTGACAAGCCCTTGAACTACAGCAACATGTCTTGCTTTTGTTTCTCCACCGCTTGTTGCAGAGTCAAGGAGGCGGACGCTGCATCTGATCCCGACTCCCTCGTATATCCCTAGCCAGAAGAGCCTGGGAGCAGTTTCACTTGGGATGAGGCAACGATTACATCCTGGCTTTGTTCTACCAGTTGGTGAGAGGCTCGCAAGGTTTGTGCCGTTGAGGGTTGGGATCAGGCCAGGTTGGGTGTTCAGAGTTCAGGGCCGGCAAATAAGGGCACGTGTACGTCAGAAGGGCAGTCCAGGCTGAAACCGTTTAGTGCGCATGCAATGTTGCCCCGTTGGCCTTGATTCTGAGAGGGCCACTTGAAGCCACCACAAAGCAACAACAAACCACAACAAAGCAACACGCAGACACAGGCCAATTTTGCCTCGCGCGCTTGGACTTGTGGCAATGCGTTTGTTGCCAACGGTCGAAGAAGCTTATGTGGTTCAGGGTTCACTTCAGCTCTGCTGGTTACGCTTGTTCACTAGCCGGGACCTTTTGCCAGTTATGTCCGTAGATGTTCGTAGGTTGCGGAAGTCGGCGTTGGCTAGGGCCGAGCCTTGTCATACTCCTTTTTGCTTTGGAACCGACTCCCGAGCATCAAAACCATCCGAACCCAGCAATCATCGAAAGACCATGCCTCGCTGGTTGTCGCAGCGCCTGCGGCGACCACGGCACGCAGGCGTGGAGGCCTTGCACGCCAACGGCATTATCCATACTGACCTGAAGCTGGAAAACGCCATGATCAACTGCCAAGGCAGCAACAACTGTCCCCCGGAGTCATGGGAGTTTGGCTCTGCAGCTTCGAGGGAAAGTTTCTGGATCAAGGCTTTAAGAGATGCTGGGGCAGTGTTGAAGTTACGAAGCCTCACGACCCCACCTTGCGAGCAAGGTGCGTCTCTGAACTTGGGCTTGAGCATGTTCCAGAAGTTGCTCCTAGCTGGCTGCGAAAGTAAAGTGAACGCACAGCACAGTGAAACGTGAATAGAGGGGTCGTCATCCTGCGCATCGAGAACTGGAACCGTTCGCACTCACTGGCTAGAATTTCTCAAGAGTAAACCAGAGCCGAAGCCCCTGAATGGCCCTGAATCCTCAAAAACCCAGTAGACCCCACTTGTAGCCCTAACTCACCCCACAAGCTGCTTGCAAGATACTGCCATGACGTGAAGTTTGCTGTGGTACTACGCCACTGTGCTGTTCATGAGTGCAGCTCTACGTTACAAAGGCCCCTCAATTTCTTCAGTAAGTTAAGACTAAGATATTCCTGGAGTTTTGACAGGCGTGTAAGATTCCCCTACAATACGAACACGGATGCCGGCAGCTTGAAGTCTTGAGACCGGCAAATTGGCCTCAGAACCCTCGGCAACCCAGGCTTCGCCTCTGTGATTGACCTGGGCCTTTCATGCGAGCCGAAGGTGAAAGGCTCTTGCAGATGCTGGGCATTTACAATTGAGCCACGCATCGTTTACCTGCAGCACACTACGTTATACAGTACCAAGTTGCGAGAGGGCATATCCTAATCTCAGCCTCCGAAAGAATGCTGACCTTAATCCGAACCTCTACTCAAAGCCTCCACAGCCTTCCCACCGAGAAGCCAGCGGCACGCCCTCCTACGTCGCTCCGGAAGTGTGGAAGGAAGCGAAGGGCGCACTTGCGAGTCCGAAGCGCGATGTTGCCGGGCTTCATTAATTCAGCCTTTGGCATAAGGCGGGCTTAGATTTTGCAATCCTTCCCTCCTTCAGGTTGGGGTTGCTAAATTTCAGTTTAGCCACTCTCCTCGCCCGACGCCTCGAATCCCACAGAGAATGTCGGCGAGTGCCCGTGCCCCAAAATACATCGTGCTATCGAGAAAAATTGCTCCAACTGTTTCTGTTACTTCTTATGTTGCGATTGCCATGTTTTTACTATGACGAGTAGCTCACGACTCCCCTGCAAGCAGCCGGCGTCGCGAGCCAGCGGTTGAAATGCCGGCAAAGAGAACTCCACTCAAACGAAAACTTTTTTCGGAGCTCGAATATGGCAAAAAAACATCCCAGGCAGCGAGTCACGAAAACCCCTGCCGCCTCGAGTATTCAATGCAACAACTTAAACCGCTGCCAATGATTTCCATAAGCAATCTCTTACTTGCAAGGCTTATAAGTAAGTTTTGCAAGCATATGAACCGAACACCGAACTTAGCGCAATGCACAACTTCTTGATAACTTCCAAAGTCTTATTGCCCCGCCGGTCTGCCAAGTATATGCATAAGGGTTTGGAAACCGTTCGGAGAGTTCATAAACATCCGTGGCGGCCTCCGATGGTGCACGATGGTTGCGTGGAACATGGCTAAAGGTTTCATACTTGCTCGCGGACAACTCTGGCGACCTAAGAGGGTGCGCGACGGCTCGGCAGCGTCCGTGAACGTCCGGGGCCCGGACATTTTGGAGACGTCCGGCGCTAGACCGTCCGCACCTGAACGTGAACGAAACCCAATGGGTCAAAAACGGCATCAACAGTCTCAGTCAGCACCCAAGAAAGGCTAGAAAGCTTGCAGTGGCTTCAGGTGTGGTCGCTGGGCGTCATGCTCTACCTTCTGACCTACTCCAGCTATCCGCCCTTCTTGACAGATGCCACTGGCCGGGCCCAGGTCGCTTACCGTCCGCTCCAGGATGGCAATATCCCATCAAAACAGACGACGCTGGATATCCTCATCACACAGATGCTGGACCCTGACCCAGGCCACACAAGATCAGGAGTTCTGCTAGGACCGCTAGGATGCAGATTCTCAGCAGCCCGGATTCCCAAGAAGCGAAGCAGCGTTGGGCTGTTTTGCTTGCATGCCTTCCCGCATTGCAGCCAGAAGTTTGCTGGAGCCCCGTAACTGCCATAATTAGTGTTGATGCATGTGTCGCCTAGCCTCGGTTGTTGAAACCGATGCTCCAGTCAGGGATGCGCGTGGGCATCGATGGCGTGCTTGCCCTCCTGGACATAATCATCAAAGACGATAATCCTGGCTACGATCCTTGTCTTTGATAAATAGGACCGAATGGTGGTGTTGAAGATCGGGAATTTTGCCGAAGTTTTCCCTAAACGTGGCAGCTGCGCATGGTAGACACACGTGGGTGCAATGCGAGTCTCGGTTGTTCGTGAAGCAGCACGATTAGGTGTCAATGAACAGCACATTTTGCTTCAGCGTTTTCAACACGACATGTCGCTGTGGGTTCATGGTTCTGGTTTCGTAAGGTGTGAGGCTGGATTTGGCTGGACGATTTTGAGATGATTGCCTAGAATTAGACGAACTGATGTTTTCCTTGTGGGCGTCGGAATCCTATTGGGCAGGCTTGGGTAGTGACGGACTCCCATCCGCAGGGATACGGCAAACTGCTCCAGCTTGCCAGAAGGAAGGCTTCAGGGGCTTCTGCTTGAAGTTTAGGGTTCTAGTTCACAAGGTCCACAGAAAGTTCATGGCCACACAAGCTTCAGCGTTGTTGCCCGAATGGTGTGTTCGTTGCTTGCGCTTCTATGGTTTCTGTTCGATGGTTTGCTTTTGTTCGCTTCCAGCGCCGCCGCTAGTCCCTTGCTTGAGATGCTTGGCCAACTTGCGGAGCGGCCACCATGCCCCGGGCTGCACGCACCCCCCCCCCCCCCGGCCCAACACAAGTCAATACCTCTCGAGTCGCTATTGTCGGAGATCATAAAAGCACATGCCAATGCTGACTTCCCTCGTGTGTATGCAGCCACTGGTTGTAGCGGGAGCCCAGATTGGCTCAGAGCACGGCTCGTCATGTGAGGTGTACGCACGCTTTGGATACAGTGGGCTTGGCAGCAGCCTGGGACAAGCTTCCTCTCTTGGTCGTTGCATTCCGTACTTTGCTTTCGCAATGAAGGCGTTGGTCGCCAATGGATGACGAGTTTCAAAGGAACGGAGTTGAGCCTGGTAAATCTTTTCGCTGCGACACACCGAGTGCCTTGCCTGCTGTACACTGACTCAGGCAGGTATCGCGCAGGTCTCAGCGGGTGGGGGCGCACCCTTTCGGGTGAGTCTCGTTGGTGCTGCATGGTAGTGGTAGGTGGTGAGCAAGTGCACCAAGAAGTCAATTGCTCAACTGAGGGAACCTACCCGTTGCTAGGTTCGATGGGGCGTGCGCCTCACGCCATGCAGCGTCCTTTTCTAAATGCTAGAACATATCCCTTCAAACAGATCCTCACTGAAAGCCCAGACTTTGCCGGAAGGGGCAGGCCGAATCCTTGGCCAAATGAGTTGTACGAGCGTGGCTCTAACAGCTTACCACTTGGGTTTGGCTTTCAGCTCTTTCCTTGATTTCAGGAGACAGACACGGAGCTGCAACACATGATGGAGATCCTGCCGGTTAAGCGTCACGCCACTTTGGTTTGACAGGATGTGCGCTCATGGCCTTTTCATTCCCTTCTAAAGCACTCAATGATGCTTCAGAAGGTTTGTGGTGTACCCTCTCTGAACTCGCTGTCGCTTCTGCTGATGGTTCTGGTGACGTTTGTCATGCCGGAACTGGTTACAGCGGGTAGTGCAAAAACACAGTATTGAACTGACCAGCACATCAGTTTTGAGTACATCCAGACGGAAACCCCCCCCCCCCCCCCGACCACAGAAAAAGAGCAGTCAGGTCCCTGTCACAGTGGGGGCGTCAGGCACAATTTAATGGTTCGTTCGGCCTTGCGAACTCTTCCTCCTTTTCCTTTAGGCGCGTGGGAAACGACAAACAGTAGGTAGGATACCTCGTGAAGAAATGGACCGAGGCGACTTATCCCGTCCCGCAGTGCCTCTATCGCAGCGTGGACACCCGGCCCAACACGAGCCAGGCACAGCATGGATGTTCGTTACGATGGTTGGAACGGACCAGACCTGGTTACTGGTTGGTATAACATGTTTGTCTTTTCGCACTTATCCGAATCGCTGCGTTCACTATGAAGCCAAAAAGGCATGGCTTCTTGTGGAGGTTGCGACTCCATCTCTGAAGTTTGCCGGGAGGTCTCCAACCTTCTACCTGGAGTCTGCAGTTTACAGGCTTAGATGCAATATGAAGGTTCAGATCTAGGGTTCAGGTCTGGCTCTGGTGAGCCAGCTGCAAAAGGAGTTTGGAGATTCCCATCTTCGACCGCCTTACACTTTCTTCTATGGAGGATTCTGTAGCGCTTCTATCTTCTTGGCTCGTGGTGAGCACCGAGGGCAAGAGAGCGAAAAGAGAGCATGGCTTTAGATGCACATGATACACCGAACACCCATCATGGGTTTGGTGTACCACACACCACAGTTTGTGTAACAAGGATCACACGATCCCATTACTCGCACGAACTTGTGGGTTCGAACCAATCTGCTCGATCCCCTGATCCCCAAACCTTTCCGAACGCTGGACGCAGGCTTCAAGGATGTTGCTGTGTTTGATCGCGGTTTTGCGCGACACGGGCAGGGCGGACCGCTTTCAAAGTACCAAGCGGGCCATAGAGACGAATAGCGACCAGCAGCAGAACTCAGGACTACGATGTCGGAAACCGGACGTTTGAGAGGGAGTTCTGCACGGACGAAGTCACAAAGGCTGGTTTGTCGGATTTGGTCACTGAGTTGTTAGCAATAAGCACAGGCTGTTGGTATATAGATCTTTTGAACCGATGTCGGGTTTGGGCTCAGCTGGTGCACGGCCGCTCACTGCATGGTTTTTGTTTTGAATTCTGGGCTTTGGCCTGCCCACCATCCAACTGAAGCCCAAAACAATACATGACGCAATCTTATATAACGCAATCTGTTTTGGGGTCGATTCGAAATCAGGTCGCCCTAGATAAACATGGAGTTTCCCCACACAGTGTGTCAACACGAAAGGGGTTTCGAACGTAACGAGTAAGAGGGGCTAGATCGGCGCGAGCCCGCGGCGTGCCCCCTGCAGACCATGCATAGTTTTTATGCATAACTGTCGCCCGCTTTTGGGCTGCTGGCTCACATGGTCTCTCATTTGAAGTCTACGCTGGCATAATGCACTGAACCGACCAAAGGCATCCAACCGAATCTATAGATCCAACCTGCTCTACAGATGGGGTGGCCTCGCCATTTTCAATCCTAGTTCTCGTTTTCAAGGCATAGTGCCAACACTAAGCTGTAAAAATCCTTCTCGTCAAATGGGCATGTTGAACCTGGACGAATTAGACTCTCAAGACTTGGGGGAGCTGAAATGAAAGTGCAGTACTATGTTGTCTGAGCCATTTTTTACAGATTGCCGAGGCCTTTTGACAAAGGCCTGACGGAAGCAACAGTTTTTGTTGTGAACTTTACTAGGAATACTCTTAGTTTCAAGAAGGTTTGTACTTTGAGGCACCGTTGCTGATAGGGCTTTGTCTGCTTAGTCTTGTTCATGTGCACTGGTGCTGTCGTGGAGCGATGGTGCAGTCGCATTCCCGTCTCAGGCAGTAGCATAGCGCAGGTTCAACAAAGGCACCAAACCCTGACGCCCAATCAACCCCTTAACCCCGAAACTCAACGCATACCCAGGCCCAAGGGTTCTTCCGCTGCGGCGTCTGCTTGGGCTGCAATGACTGCTGCGGCTGGGGCAAAGTCAGGTTTAAGTTTCTGTAGGCACTATGTAGCAGTCTGCGTGTTCGTTGGGTTCCGGATGTTCATGGCTTCCACGCATGCTCCATATTTAAGCAGGCTCTGAATTCCCATTTTAATTCATTGTTAAGCAGGATCAGAATTTAGCCGTGTGGATAGTTCAAAACTCTCTTGGTATGCTGAATCGTGAAACCAGGGATGAGCGTTGCCTGGTTGGAGCTGGGGGATGTTTGCTGCATGCGTCAATCGTGGGGGGGCCTAACGTAGCCAGCCTCGGACTCGAGTCAGGATTTGTAGACAGATGTGTGAAACTTAGGCTGGCCTTTTTTGGATGGCTAGGTTGCGTTGCTGTTCTGCCTTAGCAGAAAGCTGCTTGCGTTGGCTGTTGGTTTGAGACTTGCAGCCTTGTCGCCCTTCGAAATCAGCAAGAGACGGTTTCAGTGTTTTTGCCTCGTTTGTTTCTGTGCTGCCTGAGATGTGAGCCTGCAAGGCAAGTGCCGGGTGCTTCGATATGGCCAGAAGGTCAAGGAGTACTTCCGCATGCAGCAGTGCATGTGAGGATCAAAAAGTGGCTACGACGTCAGCCTTGCGCGCCACTCGAGGTGTATTGTTGGCAATTTCTTAGGACGTGCGTATTCGGGAGCGGGTCGCCCCAGCCTCCCGGATCCCCGTATCCCCTAAAACCAGATTCCCCTTCGGTTTCACGTCGAGGTTGAGATTTAGTAGCCATGCACATGTATATACATACATACTGCCGGGGAGCATTCGTGCCCGGCCTGACACTTTGCTATGTTGTTTCTCTCACCCCAGCTAAGAAGGCTAACTTGGTGGCGTCAGCCTAGTTCCAAGGCTTCTGTCTTGTCTTAACAGATACTCCGCATATTGTGTATTGAATGACCTCACCTGTTTAGTTACCATGTATACTATTCTTCCGGCCACACTTACCACTCTTAACCTTGCCAAGCACAACATACTCGGACTATTAACGCACTTGCTTCACATACTTATCTTGAAAAAGCCTGCTTTCTAGTTGGGAAGCACCACGCCCTGTCAAATAAAGCTTGAGTATACGAAGCCCCTGCGCGAAGTACGGATCCCAAAGGTCATGCGCAGGCGGAGCCTGCAAACATATGACCGATCTCAGTGGGGGTATAAAGTCAGCAGGGGTGCCTCGAGTGACAAAATGACAGCGGCCTTCGAGTCGTCCGGCACCTCTCTCTGACTCACTGCTCTGCAGCAGGCCTTAAACACTCCCTGAACCCTGCAAAAACAAAGCTTGCCTTTCTGTTTGGCACTGGTGCTTGATTTCGACTTTGGAATGCTTTTTGCTTGATGTCGTGCTTGGTTTGCATTGATTTTGATATGGCTTGCTTGGCCGACGATGCATCTTCCAAGTTTCCAGACAGATGGGTGGCATGACATGTAACAGAGAAGCACTACCAAAACTAACGAAAACAGCAAGCACACCAGTCCTGACACAGGGAGGTAGTGACCGAACGCCGGGGCCACGGAGGTTTCAGGGTTGTTTTGGGGGGTTTGTAGGCGGGTGGGGCTCCGAGGCAGTCAGGTCTGGAAGCGTGGTGCCTTGCAGGTGTCTGAGTTGCAAGGTTCAGGGCTTGTTGGCGGTATAAATACTGAAAGACCAGATCCCTACACCACTTCTTTCCACCTTTGCTGATGTGATTTGCTTCTGGCTGGTCGATTTCTGCGCCAGACACTCCAAACACACAAGCTGGAAGATTCAGGGTGGTTCTGAGACAGTTTACTTCAACACGTATTCTTGGGTGTGTGAGGTTGTTGTTGAGGTTTGGGTTTGAGATCTTTCAGCAGTGCCAGACCACCTCCTGTGGAGGCAGAAAGGCATGCAACTTTTACAGCCGAAATCTCAACAAACGGCCTTCGGGACAAGTAATGGTCCCAAAGAAAACTGCACTGTTGGCCAACCCTGGCTTCAGCAGTTTTCGGCAAGGTGTAGAACTCACAACACAAAGCTCACAGTGCAAGGCGAGCCTTTGAAAACCCCACACTGGGAGCTGCTAAAGCTTTTACCAGAGGAGGGCACTCCAGCTTACAGGGGAGGGGGTGGGGGACGGCGCACAGCACTCACTACTCAATCTTGATATCTTCTCTTCCAAAGATGCGACATAGACTAACATAAACTGGTGCTCCTGAAGACACAGAAATGACTACTTCGCTGCTTTCGAGGCGGGCGTGTGTCCTGCGCACGAGAACATGCTTTTTTGAGAAGTTGCCCATTTTAGTAACCTAGGCTTTCCAGGTAGGCCTTTAGGTAAGCAGGGCTGAAGGTAGGAGTGCAACTATCCAGACCTCTGATGGTTGTGATGCTGATGGTTGACGGTGGTCATTCATCTTGACGCCATGTTGTCGTTAGCATCGTGTCTTTTGTCGCGGTTTGCGTGATCATTCCATTTCTTCTTCGACTTATTGCAATACTCTTAGAATATGACAGATGGCGAGAGTTGAAGGGACATGTTCCCGAGGCAATTTAGGACGTGAGATGCTGCTAGCATGCGCCTTGAAATCCGAAGCTAGTGTAATGCAGGCTCAGGTCCTGAGGCCCATACCGTTGCTCACGACGGGCTCATGGCGCACGGGTTTAGCCAGGTCTTTGCACCAGTCATCCAGACGAGCAGCACAGCCGTATGCTATTGCACATCTTCATGAAGAGCCGGACAGTCATTGTGCAACTAGTGACGCTGGCATGCCCTGAGTGTGACATCACTGTTGCCGCTAGCCTCAGTCGATCTTTATCATGGAAGTGATGAAGCTCCTCCTGCACATCACGTTCGTGCTGGGGGCCTGGGACAGCCTATATTATATATATATATATATATATACATATATATATATATATATATGGATGATCACCCCCCCCCGCCCATGATCTAGGTTTTGCTTTGTCCCTTAAAAACCCTCGTAAATACCGATTAAAATGACATGCTGGCTACGTTAGGCGATGTCCTGTTTTTGCACGTCTCGTCCTATGCGAGAAAACCTGTAAATTGTGAAAAACTCGTGTATTTAGCACTACTCGCACATCATCACATGAAAAAACACCAAAAAAAGCAGGAAAATTTAATTTGGTGAACATGTCTGTGAAGTATTTACATAGGCCAGGCTTATAAACATAGAATTGTATGCAAAAAGCACTCTTTTTTGCAAAATTTGCCACAAGATCCAAAAACTCAAAAAAACCATGGAGCCGGGAGGCCGACTTTTTTGGGTTTTTTGGTTTTCTCGAGTTTTTTGGTTTTTTTGAAAAATTTAAACTTTAAAAAAAAAAAAAACATGTTTTTTTGGGTGTTTTACTTGTTCCTGGCCTCAAAAACCAAAGAAAACACATGGTTCTTTTTTTGGGTTTTGAGTGAAAATCCAAAAAAACCCTCGTGTTTTTTTGATTTCAGGTGCTCCTGGTCTCAGAAACCAAAAAACACATGGGTTTTTTGGATTCTCACTCAAAATCCAAAAATAAACAAAACTCTTTTTTTTCGGATTTGCAGCCCCCCGGAAAGCAAAATTCAAAAAAACACATGGTTGTTTTTGGATTTTTCCAAAAAAATCCAAGAAAACCCCGAGAAAACAAAAAAGAAACAAAAAAAGTCGGCCTCCCGGCTCCATGGTTTTGAACTTTTGGGTTTTGTGGCAAATGTTGCAAAAAAATTGCTTTTCTTGTATAAAGAATGTGTGTTGTTATAAGTTGTTTCTTCTAATGTGACTGCTTTGCACACACACAGAGAGAAAACACACACAGACACACCCACCAAATCGTTTTAATTTAAATTCAGCCTATTCGGTATGTAGGGCGTGGCGTTAACATGTACAGTTCCATTAGATTTAATTTCGAATGAGGCTTAGAAGAGGATGTCTTGGGATCTGGCATCTTAATGTAGAAAGTAATTTTCAAAGAAATGAAGTTTAAGAGAGGGTTCCAAAGAGGTAATATAACGAATGAGGCTTAGAAGGGCGTGGCCTCTTAATATGTTTTTGGATTACTTGATTCCCGAATGCTCCGCAGAAGGGTTCCCGTTTTAAAGTTGGGTTGGGAGGTTACCAAACGTCGTTGCGTTGTGTCCGCAAAGTGTCCGCAAGCTTTCGCAAAGCTTTCGCAAGCGTCCGCAAAGCGTTCGCAAGCGTTCGCGAGTGGCGTAACGCGTGCTGTTAAGGGGGAAGTCCACAGGACGCGCGCCGACGCAGCGTTCCGTGGTGTTCCGAATCCGTCAAGCTAAGGGGGAATTCCACAGGACGCGCGCCGACGCGGCGTTGCGTGGCGTTCCGAATCCGTGAAGCTAAGGGGGAATTCCACAGGACGCGCGCCGACGCGGCGTTCCGCAGCGTTCCAAATCCGTCAAGCTAAGGGGGAACTCCACAGGACGCGCGCCGACGCGGCGCTCCGTCGCGTTCCGAATCCGTCAAGCTAAGGGGGAATTCCACAGGGCGCGCGCCGACGCGGCGTTCCGTAGCGTTCCGAATCCGTCAAGCTAAGGGGGAAATCCACGGGAGGCGCGCCGACGCGGCGTTCCGTAGCGTTCCGAGTCCGTCAAGCTAAGGGGGAACTCCACAGGACGCGCGGCCGACGCGGCGCTCCGTCGCGTTCCGAATCCGTGAAGCTAAGGGGGAATTCCACAGGACGCGCGCCGACGCGGCGTTCCGTAGTGTTCCGGAATTCCACAGGGCGCGGCGTTCCGTAGCGTTCCGAATCCGTCAAGCTAAGGGGGAAACTCCACAGGACGCGCGCCGACGTGGCGTTCTGTAGCGTTCCGAATCCGTCAAGCTAAGGGGGAACTCCACAGGACGCGCGCCTCCGTGGCGTTCCACGCGGCGTTCCGCGGCGTTCCGAATCCGTCAAGCTAAGGGGGAACTGCACGGGACGCGTGCCGCCGTGGCGTTCGACGTGGCGTTCCGCGGTGTTCCGAATCCGTCAAGCTAAGGGGGAACTCCACAGGACGCGCGCCGCCGTGGCGTTCCACGTGGCGTTCCACTTGGCGTTCCGCATCTGTCAAGCTAAGGGGAAACTCCACAGGACACACGCCGCCGTGGCGTTCTACGTGGCATTCCGCGGCGTTCCGAATCCGTCAAGCTAAGGGGGAACTCCACAGGTGGTGCCCCGTGGTGGTGGTCCGTTGGGGTCCGTGGTGGTGGTCCCGTAGTGGTGGTCCGTGGTGGTCGGCCGTGGTGGTGGTCCCATAAATGGTCCCGTGGTGGTGGTCCGTGGTGGTGGTTGCAGGTGGTTGTCCGCGGTGGTGGTCCCGTGCCCGTGGTGGTGGTGGCGGTGGTCCTGGCGGTCCTGTGGTGGTGGTCCCGTAGTGGTGGTCCATGGCCCGTAGTGGTAGTCCGGTGGTCCCGTGGTGGTGGTGGTCCGTGTGGTGGGCCGTGGTGGTGGTTCTAAGTGGGGTCCGTGGTGGTGGTCCCGTGGTGGCGGTCCCGTAGTGGTGATCCCATGGTGTGGTCCCGCGGTGGTGGTCCCGTGGTGGTGGTCCCGTGGTGGTGCTCCGTGGCGGTGGTCCCGTAGTGGTGGTCCGTGGTGGACGTCCGTGGTGGTGGTCCCGTGGCGGTGGTGCGTGGTGGTGGTCCGTGGTGGTGGTCCGTGGGGCCGTGACGGTGGTCCGTCCGCCCGCCACCGACGTTTCGTTTATATTGCGTTATATTTACGTTATAGGTGACTGCTTTCTGCGTGGATCCTAACAGGTTTGTTTTTACGAACGAAGCTGTGGCTTTATCATACACAAGTCTATTGACATTCATTAAGAGGCCCCAGAAGGGGGTGGCCGTTAAATATAATTCTAGGCACATGTAAACACGGCTTACAAGATGCCATCTTAGGGTGTGGCCTCTTAACTTAAAATTCAATTTGAGTGGAATTACAAACGAGTCCAGATGAGGATTTCTTAGGGTGTGGTGTTCTAATACAAACCTCAAATTACATTTCATAGGGTGTGGTCTGCAAAGCAAACCTCCAAGAAGTATGAAACAATGAGGCTTAGAAGAGGATGTTTTGGGGCGGGGCCTCTTAATTTGTTTGTTTTAATTGGGTTTGATTTTATCATACACAAGTCTACTGATATTTCATTAAGAGGCCCCAGAAGAGGATGTCATAGGGTGTGGCTGTTAAATATGGAAGTGTAAGTACATTTAAATACGAATGGGGGCTCAGAAGATGATATAAAGTTCTGTCCAAAAGTTACATACGAACCTAGCTTAGATCAGAACTTCTTAACATGTGGGCTTCTTACCTAATTATAAACTTCTTATGAGATTCTGTTACGACCAGACCCCAGAATGGTAAGCATCTAGGCAAATCGAAAATAAGTCTGATTACAAACGAAGGTCTACTGAGGATTTTTCGGGGTGCGGCTTTCTTCTACAGACTTCTAATTAATCTTCAGTACAAATAGGGGCCAGAAAGGGATTTCATAGGGTATGGTCTGCAGTATTAAATTCTAACAGTTTCGTTGCGTGTCCTGGGGTTGGCCTCTTAATATACACTTGCTTTACTTGGTTTTAATTACGAACGAAGCCCAGAAGAGGATTTCTCAGGGTGTGGGTTTATCATACGAAATCAAATTACGTTTCAGTACGAATGGGGCCAGAGGAGGATTTCACAGGGTGTGGGAAAAACAAAAATTCTAAGTAGGTATTAACCAATGAGGCTGAGAAGAGGATGTCTTGGGCGGGGCCTCTTAATATGTTTTTTTACTTGGGTTAACTACTGAAATTTCATCAAGAGGGCCCAGAAGAGGATTTCATAGGGTGTGGCCTTTAAGTATAGAATTCTTTTCCTAGGGTGTGGGCTTCTTATGTAGAAGCAGTTTTTCAATAACCTAGAAAGGAAGCCCAGATGAGGATTTCGCATATAAAGTTCTTGTGAGATTTTGCTACGGACTTGCAGGCACCAGAAGAGGCTTTCATAGGGCGCGGCTTTTAAGAAGCAAATTTAGCTTTTGAAAACGAATGAGGCCAGAGGCTTTCTCAGAGGGTGTGGCCTTTTAATTTAAATTCCGAGTTAGGTTTAAATCTCGCTTTGATGTGCCCGGAAGGCCTTCCGACCTAGATCATGGGGGGGGGGGGGGGGTGAGCATATATGGTTCAGCCCCGGCGGGCCCCCCCCCCCTACCCCCCCCCCCCAATGGGTACTAAGATCATACCCCCCCCCCCCCCTTAGGGTTTGAGGTTTAAGACTTAAGGTTTAGGGTTTCGGGTTTAGGGTGCGGAGCTGCAATTTGTATTGAAGGAAAAAGTTGGTGTAGAAGGATAAAGGGGTCAATGTACCCGCTACCATTTTGGCTCAAGATCGGGCCATGCGCCTAGAGAAGAAAGGGTGCTTGGTGTTTTGGGTTGGTTTGTTGTTGGTTGGTCCAGGGGATCAAGGGCTTCTGTTGGGGTTGACTGTTTTGTTCCCTGTCCTCCTTCGGTTGCCCCCCGTAGGTTATGAGCCCAAATTAGGCTTCCTGCGGAATAGGTAAGGATTTTTGGTTTGTTCCGCGCCATGGACATGTTGCGGCGTCGCTCAGAACCTGGACTTCATCCGCGGCCAATGAAGCCGAAGAAAATCGTGGTGATGGGGGTGAAGAACGACAGCAAGGGGTGCAAGCACTGACAGATGGTAGGGAAGTTGCAATGATACAACAAACGTCTCAGGTGGAAAATGAAGCCGTTCCGTTTCCAGCAGCGAATCCTTTCTGGAGCGAGCGGGCTCATGAAGAAATGAGACTGAGGCAATCAAGGCCAGCAAGTCTTCCTGCGAGCGGAGGGGATAGAAGTGGTGAAGAAACAAGAAGGCCACCGTCGTTGCCAGAACTTCGGGATCGGGAACCTGCACCAGCTGAGAGGCCATCGTCAGGTTTAATGGGCCAGATGGAAAGAGGTAATATTGGTGAGACACAAGGCGAGGAAGAGCTTATTCCTGATCTGAGTGGTGAAGAACAAGGTGAAGATATGGCAGTGGTTAAGCGTGCACTTAAAGAGTTGCTTGTGCAAACAAAGGAGCTGGGAAACAGGTTGCATCGGGTGGAGGAGAAAAGCTATACCTCTGCTGCATCTGGGTCAGCTTCAAGAGCACGGAGCACTGGAGTGGTGGACGCAAATGCTGCATATCCTTTGGGAATGACTCCAGAGAAACAGTACCCGCCAGGACAAGTTTTCTACACTGATGGTATGGGTGGTTTTTGGACTGTGTTGCCTGATGGGACATGGCTGCCGATTGAGGGCTACGACCTGCCCAAGGGTTGTGACCTTCAACCCTTGCCTGAGCCCAGGAAAGGGGATGCTCATGTGGAGGATGAAAAAGAAGTGCCAATGATGCACGTAGCTGAAGGGAAGAAACCCTCCAGATTGCCTCCATTGAATTACCCCATGGGAGGTTCTGCAAGTGGTGGATATGCAAGTGGACCACCTGGTTTAACACATGTTCCGATTCCTTCCTTGCCGTCAGGTGTTGATGGTTCTGCCGCACCGATGGGAAATCAGCCCGGTTTTGTTTCAGCTCGGGAAACTTCGACGCAAGAGAACCCAGCAGGATCGGGTGGATATACAATGGTGGATGATGTTCCATATCGGTGGAAAATGATCGCTGGGAAGTTGGAATTAGAAAAGGTTCCGCTCACAGCTTTTACGCCTGGAATGGGACATGGACTGCCTCAAGGGCCTGGTGGAAGGGTCAGCTTACCTCCTGGAGCAGTAGTGCCACGTGGTATGCCAAACATTGGTGATAGTTCTGGAACTGAACGTCCGGAGGCTCTTGGGAAGCATGTGATGAGCCTTCCTACTTTGGCAGACTACACACCAAGCAATCCGACGGCACTAGGTGATTGGATCGCAATGATCGAGCCAATGTTGTCTTCGCTGACAGATACAGGAAGAGTGTGGTGGCAATCCGTCTATACAAAGGCGTATCAGGCGTACGCCAAATGGTTGAGTGTCTCTCCGCTGGAAAGGTTGGGCATCAAGGCTGAGCTGGAAGGGCTCAAGGTGGTTCGAACTGTGCATGTTTTGTTGGAGCAGAGAGCGGTGTCTTTGCTGCTACAGGCGATTCCGGAGAGATTGAAGACCGAGATCGTTTCCACTCGAATGTTGGGTCGGTGATGATATGTTACAAGTTGCTGACAGTCTACCAACCAGGTGGAGCAAACGAGCGCAGCACAATGTTAAACTTCTTGGTGCAACCATCTTCAGCAACCTCGATCTCAGAGGCTATTAAGGGAGTGCGTCAATGGGCGCAATGGCGTTCCCGATTAAGCGAGCTGCGAGCATCCGAGCCGGACGCTACCTTGCTTATCAGGGGATTGGATGCTTTATCATCCGCGTCGCTGGCAAAACACCCTACGGTGCATTTCAGAGTGGCATCCTTTCGGGAGAAATTGGGGGTGGACTACTCGCCGACCTCTGAAACTGCGACACAACTAGCTGAAATGTTACAAGCAGAGTTTGAACTGCTATTGCATAGCGCTGGTGACCCAGAGGTGAAGCAGGACTCGGACGCCAAGAAAAGGGCAAGGTTAAACAAGGCCCAAAAGGGAACTGGTGACGAGACAGAGGAGGGTGACAAAGGCAAAGGGAAAGGAAAAAGGTACAGCGGTGATGGTGAACGTCCATTCTGTTGGATATTTGGGAAGACAGATGCAGGCTGCAAGTTCGGATCACGCTGCAAATTTCGCCATGACAAGGACTCCCTGGAGCGTGGAAGATGTTTTGAATGTGGGGCCGTTGGCCATCTACAGCCGCAGTGTCCATACAAAGATGGTGCAAGTTCCAATGTGGACTCAAATCCCGAAAGGAATAGATCTAAAGGGAATTCTCCCAAAGGGGGAAAGGGCGGCAAAGGTGCAAAATGGGGAAATGCCAAAAAGGCAGAAGTGGCTGAAGGGGGAGATGAGACGGCTAATGCGGGATTGGAGAAAGGTTCTGCAAGTCCCTCATCACCATCAACACCCAATCAGGTCCTTGCTGAAGCGTTAGAGGTGCTGAAATCTATGAAACTGTCATCAGCGCAGTCAGCATCAAGCGGGGATCCCAGTGTTCGAATGTTATGTGGCTCTGGGTTGTTTCAGCAGGAAGGGAGAGTGGCGTTGGTGGATACAGCTGCTACGCATCTTGTGCGGACGCTTTTTCCATGGGAATGTTTACCCGACACTACTGTTATGGTGCAAAGCGCACTTGGTGGTGTGACAATGAGGATTACAGAGAAAGGGACATTGATCAGGCAAGACAATCTGATTATCCCTCTCTGGTTGATTTTTGAGTTTGGGGCGAACCTCACCGTGATCAATGGGATGTGTCACGTGAGTGCAAAATCTTCGCTGGACCAGCTCTTGTGGTTTGAACATGGCTGTTTGGTTATGGATTACAAAACAGCTGAAAAGATGGTTTTGCATGCTGAAAGGCAGTGTGCATCTTGGTCCCATTCTCAATGGAGGAATGGAAGGGCGGACTGTGGAGTCGGTTCGTCTGATGCCACGTTGTTGCCGAAGCAGGGAGAAGGCCGAGGAGTATGCGTTCTACATGTGGCCAGGGTTTCTGACACCAATGAGTGTTCGGGAATGGGCATGTTGGACTCGGGAGCATCACATCCTCTCAGATCACTTCGTCCTGGTGAACAGCTTCCGCAGCAAAAGGTGTTGGTGTCTTTAGCTGTTGGGTCTCGGGAGATGTGTATTACCCCAGGTGGGACCCTGGTAACTCCTGAAATGGTAGATCCACTAGTGCCAATTGGCAAAGCGAGCGCTTTGGTTGGTCTCAGAGTTCAGTGGCGTGGTGGCAAGTGCACAGCCTCACATCCTGTTCTGGGGGAACTTCGCGTTCGTGATCTGAATGGGTGCCCTTGTTTGGAAAAGGAGGTGGCGCTTCAGATCATTGATGAAATGGATTGGTGTTCACCAAAGCAAGCATTGAAGGTGGCACGTATGGTTCAAGGGTGTCCGAATACGGACAATGAGGTGGCCGTAAAAGCGTCGTTGCAAAGCGCAGCGCGGACAGCGTCAGCGAATGAGGAGGAGTTCGTCCAGGCATGTTGGCGATTTCTTCGGTGGTATTATGGGGATATACCAGAAAATATGCTGATGGAGCTGTTGCCACGTGGAGATATTGCGGCGTTGCCTTTCAACCGTCATAAACGGAGACGGCTGGCACGAGCAAAAAGGGTGGTGGTACACCTATTTTCAGGAAAACAAAAATGGCATTTTCCCAGTCGGGATGTGGAGGTACTGGAGCTGGATTTGAAGAAAGGCGGAGACCTACATAATTCGAGCGTCTGGAAGTATCTTCTGCATCTGGCGGCTGAAGGAAAGGTGGTTGCTGTGGTTGGAGGACCTCCATGCAGGACAGTGTCAAGGTTGAGAGGTGAAGACGGTGGTCCACCTGTACTACGCCGGCGCTGTGGACCTGAACGGTTGGGATTAAAAAGTCTTCCTTGGCCACATCAAGAATTAGCTCAAAAGGATGGTGTTTTACTTCTGAAGATGCTTTTCCTATATGACGTGGCGGTGCATTCAAGGTGTGGAACTGCTGATGAGTGGTTACATGGTGATAGCGCACCTTCGTGGTGAGTATATGATTGCGGACCTGTTGACAAAATTGATGAGTGGACAGGTTTATGCAAAGCAAAAGGCGCTTTGGGGTCTCCAAATGTTGGTGCAAGGAACTGACTTGAAAAGGGCCTCTCTTGCAATGGCGGTCATGATGGTGGCTGCATCTCTGCAAGGGATGGCAACTGGTGGGGAAGAAGCGTCGATTGCTGGATTCTTTTGCTCCGAAGAAGGGGTGTGCAGGGTCGCCAACACATCTGCGGTGATGGTTCTGGCTCAAGGTATTGAAATGGTTACCAGCAATGCAGACCTTGTTGCATATTTGGTGGCAGCGATTATACTCTGGGAATTGGCCTGGTGCCTCTTTCGGCGGCTGTATAGATGGCTGTGGGTCAAGAAAGTGGTGGTTATTCCCGCGAGTGCCACTTTGTATACAACGGTGGGTGGAAACTGTATGCACGCAAGCAGTGACTGTGATGTTTTTCCACATTCACAGCCCAGGGCTAAGACGCTTTGTAAGCATTGCCTCAAGGATGGCTGGGTGGTGAATGCTGAGTTCCTTGGTGAGGAACGGGTCGCTGGAACGTAGACTTTTTTCAAATGTGAGGTGAAAAAATCCTCAATGGTAAGGGATTCGGCCAATGAGCTGAAGGTTCGTCCTGGAAAGACGTTAAACCATAACATGCATTCCAAGCAGCTGGCTGCTGCCTTAATGACAGCTTTTGGCCCAAAAGTCTGCACCTCCAGTTTGTGTCCTAGGAAATCCTAGGACAGGGGGAGTGCGGAGCTGCAATTTGTATTGAAGGAAAAAGTTGGTGTAGAAGGATAAAGGGGTCAATGTACCCGCTACCATTTTGGCTCAAGATCGGGCCATGCGCCTAGAGAAGAAAGGGTGCTTGGTGTTTTGGGTTGGTTTGTTGTTGGTTGGTCCAGGGGATCAAGGGCTTCTGTTGGGGTTGACTGTTTTGTTCCCTGTCCTCCTTCGGTTGCCCCCCGTATAGGGTTTAGGGCTTTAGGGTTTAGGGTTTAGGGTTTAGGGTTTAGGGACCGTAGAGTAGACTTGGGGGGGGGGGGGGGGGGGGGGGGGGGGGGGGGGGCCGGGAACGCCCGACGCTGAACCATGTTATATATCCATATATATATATATGTATATATATGGCTTCAGCTGTCACGAAAGCTAGCTCTGTGGAGCTGGCGGGAGTTGTCGTTTACCCATGCACTGGTATTCACCTTGTTAAGAAGCTTCCAGGGAAAAAAAGGGTTCCACACCTTAACAGGTCCGAAACCCAAGACTTAAGGTGGGGGTGGGGGGGGGGGCCCCCCCCCCCCCCCCCTCACCTCACCATGAAGCATTTTCGAAGGATAAGGTGCCGGCGCCCCCCCCCCCCCCCTCCTTTAAGGTGGTTGCGCGTGGGATAAGGGAGCGCCCCCCCCCTACCACCTTCAGGTCCCCCCCCCCCACAAGGTCCCCCCCCACCCCCCCCCAAGGTCCTCCCCCGCCCCCCACAGTCACCATGCTCTGAAGGTCTGTGGTACTTTGCAGAGGTCGTACTGAACAGAGCGTCCCTGTACCTAAACTTCGTTTGCGACACGGGGTTCCAGCGGGGGCAGCAAGGGGGCTGAAGGAGTTTAGGGCTTCAGATTTCGAATTTAGGGGTCTTCGATCTTACCTGACTAACCGGTTGAGGCATGTGCCTGAAATACGGAAAAAGCTGCGCCGGCGGCTCCAAGTCCTGCCGACTCGCTGCCTGCCACCCCCCTGTGGTGACTAGCTTTCGTAGCCCCTTCTCAAGTGTTGCTGTATGTTGCCACATCAGCTGAGCATTTCAACAGCTATTCCCATGTGATGTTGCGCTGTGGCTGGGAGTGTAGTCGTTGTTGTATTCCTTGTTGGCTACAAACGGTTTGGGCTGGCATAAGGCTTGTAGCTCTTATTGCCTATGGGGCTGAACCCACTGCTGCAAACACTACATGTGCTGCCAGCGCTGTCAAGGCCACCGCAAAATCCAGTGTTTGACTCTGGACAAATGGCCCCAAGTGGACGGTGCCAGAATGAATGAACTCAAGACTATGACTGTTGTATGTATGCAGTGTTTCGAGCGAGATCTAGTTTTGACATATCACTGTTAGGACGCGCATTGGTTCTTTCTGCCCGGAGATCCACAAAAAAACCAGGTGGCGCTGCCCGCTGTCAACCAGCCAGCGTTCAAAGTTTCCTGTCGGTTGTTGTCGAAGGCCCACGCTTAACCCCAGATCTCCCAAACGATAGGGAATCCTATAGATCGCTGAGACATCGGGTCCAATGGCCATGATTTTAAGATTCTCTCCGGCATCGAATGTCCTCTCCCGCTGCCTGCCGAAGTTTTGTGGAGTAGAAGAGCGTGGGGGGAGCTGGAGGACGAGGAGGGCGCAGGCTCTTTGGATTCCCCTCGTGAGTACAAAAACAAACCATACGGATGGCAGGAGATGGCTTTGCTTTAGTAAAACCACCACCACCACTACTAATATTACTAGAATTGACCCTTTCATCACCACTGCCGCAACTGACCCTTTCTACTTCTCGAAGTTTGCAGTCTCCGGGCTCAGGCTCTGCTCAAAGCTGCCAGTGGCCGGGACCCCAGCGGCCCCTAGAGGGGGATTTTAGGGTTTAGGGACTACTGTGAAGATTATTGGCAGTGTCATTGACGTCGTTATCCTTAGCCTTTTCAACAGGGCCAAGTGATTATCAGAGCGAGAAGGAAAGCGGTTGTTTGAGTATGATGAGTCCAAAACAGTAGAGGCGAAACCTATCTACCAGAATGACAAGTACAACCTCAGCTTGCACATGTTGTAGGGCTTCTCGTGTGGTTGTGCAAGAGATTATAAGAGGATGCCAGAGGCATGGCCCTTGTATCACCTGACCATCGTAGGCCGATGGCAGTATTGCTTGGGTAGGTTTGTCGTTCTTTCAGGCTGTTCTCATTCTATTCACATTCTGTTTTCACTAGTGTTCCACTCTTGTTCCATGAGTTCCACCATTGCCCATTGCTTCCAATTGTTTTCCATTATTGTCCTCAGGCAGGATCCCGAACCCAATTCTCCTATTGTTATCACACGTGGACGGGCAGTGGATTTTTCTTGGGCATATTCTTCTTCAAGGCTACTGCCCGTCTGTTGACATCTTTGTGGGACTGCAGGCTGCAAGAGGGGATTCGGACATGTTTGCAGCTCTGACCGATTTTTGGACGCTCGAGCCGCCAGGCCACAACATTCACCTGGGTGAACAGGAGCCCTAGTGGCACTTCGCCCAGTGCCCGGCATAGTCACTCCGCTGTGCTTACTACAGCCGGGGAGATGTGGGTGTTCGGCGGATACGATGGCAGCAGTTCGGTCCTCGGCGATTCTTGCATGCTTGTTGAGCGAGCGGAGGGATTTTGAGAGCGGTGCTGCGGCCGAGGCCCCTTTTTGAATGACCTTTGGTCCTTGGACACCCAGGCATGGATCAGGGTGGCCGTCACAGTTTCTGAAATTCTCCAAGGTTCATCCTGCCGGGATGCAGGGCGGAAATAGTGCAAACTCCAATCGGGCTTCTAGGTGACATTCGAGGGTACAGAAGTTCGAAGCTAAGTTGGACAACTGCTTCATCCGCTTCTCGAATTGTGCATTGAAAAGGCTTCAGCAAGGTAGGCCCAAAGCTGCAAAGCATGCGTCATGGAGAAATACCGTTTTCAAGGGAAATTTCGAGAGCGAGCAGAATGCGATGTCTGGCATTTGCTACACAGCTTCCCCTCTACAGCGCTTCATCTCAACCTTGCGGGAGGTGACCCGTGTTATCGGAGCGTTGTTTGAGCCACGTCGGAGTAGCGGTGCCCGTCACATCGTTGCTGCTTGATGTGTTTTCTTGCGCATCTGGAGCTGTTAATGGAAGGCGCCAGCCGCAGGCACCCTCGAGTCGCCCTGTGTTGCGGCGAGCTCTGCCTTCTCTGCTGGCAGGCTGCAACGCCCACGTGGGTGGACAGGAGCCCTAGTGGCACTTCGCCCAGTGCCCGGCAATATCACTCCGCTGTGGTTACCACAGCCGGGGAGATGTGGGTGTTCGGCGGACACGCTGGCCAGATCCTCGGCGATTCTTGCATGCTTGTTGAGCGAGCTGAGGGATTTTGAGAGCAGTGCTGCGGCCGAGGCCCCAGGCTGAATGACCTTTGGTCCTTGGACACCCAGGCATGGATCAGGGTGGCCGTCACAGTTTCTGAAATTCTCCAGGGTTCATCACACATGTGAGGGCCTGCCGGGATGCAGGGCGGAAATGGTGCAAAAATGTGTGAACCCCCCAATTAGGGATTCTAGGTGGCATTCGAGGGAACATAAGTTGAAAGCCAAGTTGGTCTCGAATTGCGCATTCCAAAGGCTTCAGCAAGGTAGGCCCAAAGCTGCAAAGCATGCGTCATGGAGAAATACCGTTTTCAAGGGAAATTTCGAGAGCGAGCAGAATGCGATGTCTGGCATTTGCTACACAGCTTCCCCTCTACAGCGCTTCATCTCAACCTTGCGGGAGGTGACCCGTGTTATCGGAGCGTTGTTTGAGCCACGTCGGAGTAGCGGTGCCCGTCACATCGTTGCTGCTTGATGTGTTTTTTTGCGCATCTGGAGCTGTTAATGGAAGGCGCCAGCCGCAGGCACCCTCGAGTCGCCCTGTGTTGCGGCGAGCTCTGCCTTCTCTGCTGGCAGGCTGCAACGCCCACGTGGGTGGACAGGAGCCCTAGTGGCACTTCGCCCAGTGCCCGGTATTTTCACTCCGCTGTGGTTACCACAGCCGGGGAGATGTGGGTGTTCGGCGGAGACAATAGCAGCCAGGTCCTCGGCGATTCTTGCATGCTTGTTGAGAGAGCGGAGGGATTTTGAGAGCAGTGCTGCGGCCGAGGCAGGCAGAATGACCTTTGGTCCTTGGACACCCAGGCATGGATCAGGGTGGCCATCGCAGTTTCTGAAATTCTCCAAGGTTCATCACACATGTGAGGGCCTGCCGGGATGCAGGGTGGAAATGGTGCAAAAATGTGCAAACCCCAATTAGGGATTCTAGGTGGCATTCGAGGGTTCAAGTTGGTCTCGAATTGCGCCTTCCAAAGGCTTCAGCAAGGTAGGCCCAAAGCTGCAAAGCATGCGTCATGGAGAAATACCGTTTTCAAGGGAAATTTCGAGAGCGAGCAGAATGCGATGTCTGGCATTTGCTACACAGCTTCCCCTCTACAGCGCTTCATCTCAACCTTGCGGGAGGTGACCCGTGTTATCGGAGCGTTGTTTGAGCCACGTCGGAGTAGCGGTGCCCGTCACATCGTTGCTGCTTGATGTGTTTTTTTGCGCATCTGGAGCTGTTAATGGAAGGCGCCAGCCGCAGGCACCCTCGAGTCGCCCTGTGTTGCGGCGAGCTCTGCCTTCTCTGCTGGCAGGCTGCAACGCCCACGTGGGTGGACAGGAGCCCTAGTGGCACTTCGCCCAGTGCCCGGTCTCGTCACTCCGCCGTGGTTACCACAGCCGGGGAGATGTGGGTGTTCGGCGGATACGATGGCAGCAGTTCGGTCCTCGGCGATTCTTGCATGCTTGTTGAGCGAGCGGAGGGATTTTGAGAGCAGTGCTGCGGCTGAGGCTTCCTGAATGACCTTTGGTCCTTGGACACCCAGGCATGGATCAGGGTGGCCATCGCAGTTTCTGAAATTCTCCAAGGTTCATCACACATGTGCAGGGCCTGCCGGGATGCAGGGTGGAAATGGTGCAAAAATGTGTAAATCCCAATTAGGGATTCTAGGTGGCATTCGAGGGAACATAAGTTTGAAGCCAAGTTGGTCTCGAATTGCGCCTTCCAAAGGCTTCAGCAAGGTAGAATGCGATGCGATGTCTGGCATTTGCTATGCAGCTTCCCTTCTACAGCGCTTCATCCCAGCCTTGCGGGAGGTGACCCGTGTTATCGGAGCGTTGTTTGAGCCACGTCGGAGTAGCGGTGCCCGTCGCATCGTTGCTGCTTGATGTGTGTTTTTTGCGCATCTGGAGCTGTTAATGGAGGGCGCCAGCCCCCATGCAGGCACCCTCGAGTCGCCTTGTGTTGCGGTGAGCACTGCCTTTTCTGCTGGCAGGCTGCAACGCCCACGTGGGTGGACAGGAGCCCTGGTGGCACTTCGCCCAGTGCCCGGTATGGTCACTCCGCTGTGGTTACCACAGCCGGGGAGATGTGGGTGTTCGGCGGACACGCTGGCCAGATCCTCGGCGATTCTTGCATGCTTGTTGAGCGAGCTGAGGGATTTTGAGAGCAGTGCTGCGGCCGAGGCCCCAGGCTGAATGACCTTTGGTCCTTGGACACCCAGGCATGGATCAGGGTGGCCATCGCAGTTTCTGAAATTCTCCAAGGTTCATCACACATGTGAGGGCCTGCCGGGATGCAGGGTGGAAATGGTGCAAAAATGTGCAAACCCCAATTAGGGATTCTAGGTGGCATTCGAGGGTTCAAGTTGGTCTCGAATTGCGCCTTCCAAAGGCTTCAGCAAGGTAGGCCCAAAGCTGCAAAGCATGCGTCATGGAGAAATACCGTTTTCAAGGGAAATTTCGAGAGCGAGCAGAATGCGATGTCTGGCATTTGCTACACAGCTTCCCCTCTACAGCGCTTCATCTCAACCTTGCGGTGCCCGTCACATCGTTGCTGCTTGATGTGTTTTTTTGCGCATCTGGAGCTGTTAATGGAGGGCGCCAGCCCCCATGCAGGCACCCTCGAGTCGCCCTGTGTTGCGGCGAGCTCTGCCTTCTCTGCTGGCAGGCTGCAACGCCCACGTGGGTGGACAGGAGCCCTGGTGGCACTTCGCCCAGTGCCCGGATGTATCACGCCGCTGTGGTTACCACAGCCGGGGAGATGTGGGTGTTCGGCGGACTCGATGGCAGCGGTCAGGTCCTCGGCGATTCTTGCATGCTTGTTGAGCGAGCGGAGGGATTTTGAGAGCGGTGCTGCGGCCGAGGCTACCCGAACGACCTTCGGTCCTTGGACACTGAGGCCGTGTAGATTAGGTGCTGTTTGACCGTCTTTTGCAATGTATTCGACCGGCTAATTAAATTGTGGGAATGAGAGTGCAACTTTTTTGAGATCCCTAGCGACAGACCCTTCACCAGGACGAGGTGGCAAGCCTGAACTCGGCAAGCCTGAACTAAAAGAAGGTGTAGACACCCTCAACCCCAGAAGTGGCAAAACGGCAATGCTCCAAGGCTGAGCCCTGCATGACAGCGCTGAACGCAGAAACGCTCTCCTCTACCTTCGTGACGTTGTTAGTTGTTAGTGTGCTATCTTGTTTTAACACCACCTGGATTCTGTAAAGCGTGTCCGCCGCCAGACGGCCACAAGCACAAGCGCTTCAAAGAGTTCCACAACCACCGCGTCCATATCTACAACCAGCACGTCGACTTCATCAACACGTACATCTAGCACTTCTGCCACAAGTACGTCTTTGAGCACAACATCCACGACCAGTTCATCTTCCAGCGCGACAAGCACGTCGACCTCTTCTACCAGTACATCCAGCACTTCCACCAGCAGCAGCACCGGTACCGCCACGACCACTAGCACCACCACCACGACCACGACCACCACTACCACCACCAGCACTGGCACTGGCACGACCACCAACAGCACTGCTACTGCCACTACCCGCAGCAGCACCGGTACTGCCACTATCCGCAGCACTACTACGAGCAGCATCGCTGGCACCGCGACTGCCACCAGCAGCAGCAGCACCAGCACCAGCACTAGCACTCGTACCACCACCACCACCAGCACTGGCACTGCCACGACCACCAGCACCACCAGCAGTACTGCTACTGCCACTACCCGCAGCAGCACCGGTGCTGCCACTATCCGCAGCATTACTACGAGCAGCGTCGCTGGCGCCGCGACTACCACCAGCAGCAGCAGCACCACCACCACCACCACCAGCACCAGCACCAGCACCAGCAGCAGCACCAGCACTAGCACTCGTACCACCAGCACTGGCACTGCCACGACCACCGGCAGCACTGCTACTGCCACTACCCGCAGCTGCACCGGTACTGCCACTATCCGCAGCACTACTACGAGCAGCGTCGCTGGCGCCGCGACTACCAGCAGCAGCAGCAGCAGCAGCAGCAGCAGCAGCGGTACTAGCAGTGCTGGCACAACCACCATCGAGGCCTGTAGCAGGAGAGCATCAGAGTGAGGAGCCATAAGGAGCCATACTTGTTCACCATTCTGGGCAGGTCAGCTCAGCCAACCCTGGAGGTGTGGTCGGGGATATCAGAGGCACTGCGACTCTGAGACTGTGATACCTCGGTAGGGCTTTGCCAGGACTGTTCTGCCCTCCGGGCCAACGTGCCAGAGCCCCCAGCACACCGGTGTTGAGCATGTTGCAGTCCAAAGTTGACCCCAGGTTTGTTCCATCACAGCCTACGACATTCAGGGCTGCGGCCCTGGAATATGGGAACAATTCTCCGAACAGTGCTCGGAACAATGGCGAGGCCGGCCGACCGACCTGCCACCGCCCGAGCAGCGTTGCATGGACACGTCTTTGCCCAGCCCCCAGATTGTAAAGCTTCCAACACCATGTCAGCACGTGTGCGCAGTGCCGTCCTGAAGATTTGGCTATGAATTTGGTCGGACGTTTGGTGTGTAGATTGTTTCGGCCAAGTGGCCTCGGCATCTCCGAGTTTCAAGCAGTACCATCGCCCTGAAAGGAAATTAGTAAATGGTCCTCGAAGGCCCCCTTGTATCCACAGCCTTTGAACCATGAACCAAGACCGTGCCCCTGCAACGACCTCTACGAGCGGGTCTGTCGGGACCTCAGGCCTTGTTGATGATGATGATGCTGATGCAAGCACTCCCGGGGAATTGAATTAGTTGTTACCCAACGGGACGAGTCCAAAGTCGCCTTTTGGGGATTCAGCACTGAAACGTGGCACGCCGCGTTCTCGCAACATCATAACGTTTTGATGCCTGCATCGATTGCGTGGTATGTGGTTTTGCGTCTCGTGGATTTGTACATTCACCCGCCTGCATGAGCACGTCACGCCGGTTTCTCCTCAGCATTGTGCAAAGTCCCGGCAGTCTGCTAAAGCCATCCTGCCGTCATAAATTTTGGGATCTCAGCATTGCAGAGCCTTGACACGCACTTTGTCCTGCAATGACATGAGAGGTCTTCTTCGTTCTTGAACGTTGCTGTGGTTATTCTTGTGTCATGTCAGTTGCACGGCTCAGGCAAACCCAACAACTCAACAGTGTCCTGCCAGCCAAAGATTCTCGGGCCCTGTCCCGTGCACTCCAGATGCATCTACTGTCCTTGGTCGGATGAGCTGGGGTGCGTCAGAAGTGCGATTGGTCATCGCTGTGAGGTACTGCAGCGCTGAAGAGCGCCTGGATCGAATTCGGCCGGCTTTAGTTGTCCGTGGCAAGATGCGAACTTGTGCGTAGCCTGGTTCACCCCCTCCCTCCTCCCTACCTTCGGCTTCGAGGCTCCCATGCTGGTCAACCCCCTACGATGCAACGTGGCGGCATTTCACTTCGCATCGAGTACCGGTGCCGGCACCTACATGGCCCCAAGGACGTGGGCCGAGTCGATGGTGGCCAGTTGCCGGAGAAGAGCTGCCATGCAACAGCTACAGGACCGTTTGCATACTTCATGCAACACAGGGGTTGCTATCAGTTTGGCTTTTTGGCAGGCTGCCCTTGTGATGACACCTGGGAGAAGAGGTGTCAGTTCCAGGGGTCATCTTCGTGCTATCTCAAGGCCCAAGACTGTCCTCCGGCCGCAGCGAAACTGAAACCTTGAACTTGGCAGGGGTTCAAAGGCTAAGTTCCCTCAGGGCAAACGAAGTCTCCAAGTGCACACAGTGTAGCTACAAGTGTCCCACCCTTAGAGCCAGCAACACACAAGCAGGGCCCACGTTTGGCAAGTTTACGGCATGAACTTCACAGAAGCTGTTGGAGGCCGAGGCAGGCAAGGAGCCTTCAATGTGGTCTTCAGAACATGCATGCCATTGCATACCCACGAAGAAGAAACAAGGGCATGCCTCATCATGTCCTGGAACTATAAGGTCCCCTGGACTGCGGCAAGTATCCTATTTGCCATCACGCTTCGGGTTCTTTGGCCTCAAGAATCCTGTGGTCTCTGCCTGTTTGGTCAGCCTTGACGCTTTGACCGAGGCAACAAGAGTTGTGCCGACAGTGCTGGGTGCAGCTGCGAAGACAACGAGCACCAATGCCGACACCAGGACGTGCAGGGCAGGGTGACACTCAGCAGCTGCATGTACTTCGTGCATCTGCCGGTAGGGCAAGGCCCTGGTGAGCGTGCCAGCTCGTGTTTTCAGGTTCTGAAGAATCAGCTGTAGCAAGTCCAGCGAAAGGCCCGAGAGCGGTCGTGCCTTCAGGATTCGGGTCTGCACATCTGCCTGTGGAAGGCACGCAGGGTGACGGGGGTACTTGCTCAAGAGCGGACGTGCTCGCCAAGCAACAAGCAAGAAGTTGCTCAGGAGCGGTTCCAGGCCTGCCCGCAGACTTGTGGAGACGACCAGCTCTGCAGCAAGACGTACTTTGCGGAAGGAGTGCAGCCGCCTGGCCAAATGCTTCAGGCACCGTGTCGAAATCTGCTGTTCATAGCCCGAGGCACTTCGTCGAGGAGTGCTACCCCGGACCGTGCCCAGACCCGTGGTGCGACAGCACTGCCAAGCAGCTTCTGGGACTTGAGAGACGAGACGTTGAGACGATTTGAAACGTGAGGCATAGTTAAGTGTTAAAGCGAAGCAGAGCGGCGTGGCTACTTGACAAGTTGAGGTGCGCTGGTGCTTCCGGGACCTTCTGTGTCCCTCGGGAGTTCGACTGCCCTGAAGTATGTCAGGGACAAGAATGTCTTGTTGCGCCTTGGTGAAGATTCACCGACGCAGTGCCCGCGTCTGCTTGTGGCTTGTCGCCTGCCGATCGGCTTGCGCACATCAGCGAAGCTCAAGCAAGGACAACTTCGATGAGCAAGGACGATTGCAGAACTCTTCCACTACATGACACCCAGCTGTAAAAGCCACGGCAGCTCCATTGTCTCAAACCCTTGCACGCAGTGCAGTGTCACGTTCTAGGTCCGACCTCTCCTCTGCAGGCATTCCTGATGGAGCAGACTGCCCTTGCGGCGACAATGCTCTTCGCTGCACCCGCCAGCGTGTGGACTTCTGTGTGGCGGCGCTTTGGCAAGGGAAGCCTTCCTGGGCTTGGGCTCAGCGTGAGTCCTGCGCTGATGCTGAGGAGAGCGAAGGCTGTCCTGAGATCTGCGACCTGGCAACGCACCGCTGGTGCTATGGCCTGTCCTTCACAGCCGATGGCCGGCCCACCCAGCTTGTCCAGCTTGTGCAAGCTTCGTCTAAAGTTCTGCAAGTTCCGCAAAGCCGCGGACCGACCCCGTCTCAGTCTCATGAGGCAGGCGCGACCCAGGCACAGTGATGACGAGTTGCGTTGCCAAGTCGCAGCCGGCACCTCATGGCTTGGCACTTGTACCACGTGTTTTTCTTGCCAAGAGCATGGCTGCAAGGCCGTGCATCTGCGGGGAGCATGCGATGGCATGCAACTGGACGGCGACTTCTCAGAAATTCCCGAAGAGTCTTGCGCTGAGCCTGCAAGCTTCAATGAGCTCAGGATGCAAGCGGGTATGGAGCTCAGTCGTTGTCGCATTCGCACTGGCTGCAATGCTGCTGCAGCTGCAACCAGTCGGAAGCAGTCACGAGGCGCCAGAGGGAAGAGTGCTTGCCAGCAGCTGATTCATGTCCTGAAGTCTGTGTGGGCAAGACCTGCCTCATTGTCGCGCCTTGGATGAGATCTCGAGTTATGCATGTTTTGCAGAAGGACCGAAAGCCTTCCACAATGAAGGAGTTGTGCCAAGCTCAAGGGAAGTGGGGAGCTGCGAAGCCATCGAATCCGCTGAGGACTACAGCGTTTCCGGCGCGATTCAAGGCATTCGAGAGGAGTGCCTGAACGCCGATGTCGCCTGCCCTTGTGGGCGGAACACCATGACGTGCGGTGCGGGTCAGGAGCTTCGGGTTGCAGCAAGCAGCGAACTTGAGATTCAGACTTGGTGATTTACTGGATTTGGAGCCTCTGAGCTGTAAGCTCCTTCTGCATGCCAGTTCTCTCTGAACGCGTCCCGCGAGGGCGAAGTTTCTAAAGTGTGGGGGCCGCAGCTGTGAGTTGTGAGCTCTATGCAGGAATCTTACTGCCTTCCGCGAGGCTTTGCTGCAGGAAGGGGCTTGAAAATGGCAAGAGCATTCTGTTTGTTGTGTTTCTATCTGCGACTCAATGAGGTCTCGGGCTCAGCCGTTGTCCCCTGGTCTGTCCAGACGGCGAAGAGCCCTGCTACCGACCGAGCAACCCGGACCAAGCGAGAGAATGGATTTCAGTGCGCCGTGGGATCGAAGAAGTGTCGGGTTTCGTTGGAGGAGATACTCTACAATTCTACGGCACTCTCATTCTAGGATGCCCTGTTCTTGCTCCGTGAGTCAAGGCCCTGCACGGCTGAGGAAGTTATGCAGTAGCGGCGAGAGACCCAAGGGTTGCCTTCCCCTGCTTGGCCACTGTTTGGCCTGACTGCGCCGTTTGCATGATTGGTGAGGTTTTGATGCTCAGGGCAATCGCCTACCCGCAGAAGAGACTTGTGAGCCTTGGCAGAAAGAGTCCTAAAGAGTCCTCGCAGATTGATGCTTGCTAAGCTTGGTGACCTCTTTGCAAACCACGTCGCCTGCAACATTGCAACGTTGGGGCTGCTCGTCAGGTGCCAATCGGGACCTGGTGCGGCTGCGGACAAGGCTCCTTCCCGTGCAGCACTGTGCCTCGCCTGCACCATGAGCTTCGGCATGCCGCATCCTCAAATGAGCTCCGACTTTCTTGTCAGGGGCAGGGCGAACCAGAGTGCCTACCTGCGGAAGGTCGGTGGCCGTCGCGTGATACGTTGTAGATCGTTCCACCAGTTTGCGTAGCAAAGGCCTGTGCTGCTGATGTGCGCAGGCTACTGTCCCGCCTGCGCACCTGGCGAAATCGAGTGCCCGCTGGTGCAAAACTTCTTCCCGGACGGCATGGAAGATAGCGCCTTGGCTGCGTTGGCACGCGCTCAGAAAGGCCCTGGGATCTTTGTGCTTCCTGCACGGAGGCTTGGCAGGAGCTTGCTGGTAGCATGTGATCCTACGAGCAACTGCGTACTGCGTTGGGCATCTCAGGCATGGTGCCTCCCAGCAGGCAGTGCGCTGGCAGCTTGCTCGACTGCCCGTGTGGGCACGGGGCGACAATGTGTGCAGCCCTCAATCGCTGCATCTTCAAGGCAGAGGGCGGGCGGGG
Organism: Symbiodinium natans; assembly: GCA_905221605.1. Lineage (NCBI taxonomy): Eukaryota > Dinophyceae > Suessiales > Symbiodiniaceae > Symbiodinium > Symbiodinium natans. Next base: position 20,371 of record CAJNDS010001657.1, on the reverse strand, counting down.
AATTGGGCTGGAATGGTTTTTGTAACTTTCCCACATGCACAGCCCCCACCAGCTGCAAGCTTTGCTCTCTGGGGGTCTTGCAGCGCTCCTGCCGCGATCGATATCATAAAACGCCGGTCCTCTCGTTTGAAGCATCATCACATTATGCCAAGACTTCACAGGGTGCGGCCTGCTGCGCGATTGATGAGAAGACGTGTGTCGTCGTGGACTACACTCCCGACGGGAACTTCACAGGCAGGTGCTGTTGGCGAGCCTGATGAAGACGAGCGCAAGCAGCCGCTGTCAACAGCAAGACCTGTGGCAGGCTCTCGAGAGATCTGCTGGGCATTGGGCGTACCGTGTCCGTGTGGCGCAAACACGCAGCGCTGCCCCGGAGCAGAGCTTTGCCTCCCTGCGTCACCAAGCTGCCTGAAAAGCTACGGATCAAACCAGGTTTGACTGATTTCTGTTCAGGGTGTGCGACTGCTCATGCGTCTCTAGCTTCCTCTATGGATTCCATGGATGAGGCGCCAGATTTAGCAGTTGTTGGCTTTGCGAAGTAGCACGGAAGGCGGTAGGATTAGCCGTTCAGGCGGATATCATGTGATGCATCTGCTCCATCCAGAGATTCTCGGTGGCGACATGTTGGGACATTCGGGGGAACAGTGTCCATCAGGTTGCAGAAGGCCGCCGTGTGCCCCTGCGAGCATCGGCAGCTCTGTGGCAAGAAGGGTTGCACGCGGAAGTGCCGCATTGTTTCCTCCAGCTTTCTCTTAGGCAGAAACCCTGCGAGATCACGGAGTACAGCACGGCAGGCCAGGTGAGGTCTTCCCGCATCTTGCGCGGGTCAGCCTGACACTCTGTGCCTCCACGCAGGTGTGCCGGAGATGTCCTGGAAGCTTTGCGTGGACAGGGAAGCGCCTTGTCCGTGCGGCCGGAATTCGCCGACGGCCAAGACGACCGTCTTCGGAATGCCTCCTTGTCCTAGCCATGGTAACTTAGGCTGCGCTGCCCAGACCCACTGGACCCAGCCTCAGTGATGCAACCTGCCCTTTGACACTCTTTCAGCAACGTTCATGTCATCACTGTTTCCAAGGATGCGAACGGCACGCTGTGCGTGGCGAAGGTCATCAGTCGCTTTGCTGACTTGCTGGTGATGTCGTTATATTCGTTCGGCTCCATCCACACATTTGAGCCCAATCCGAGAATCCAAGCCGCTTGAATCTCAGCCTGAATCATCATGCAAGAGAGCAGTGGCATTTCGCCTGAACTCGAGCCGCTTCGACATAGTCGCGCTGCAGCTGTGGCGAGGTTAGGCAACGACATTACTGAAGTGTGTTGTGTTCAAGAGACTCATACTCAGCACCAGGGAAGTGGAAAAGCGCGGACCTGCCCCAACTGCGAGTCGACCGGAGACGCCCAGGTGGCATTGCAAACTCATGTCCGACGCCATGCTCCCGAGACGAGTTGGCTCGAGGCAGCCAGACCTGCGTGCAGCTTCCTGGCAGGAACATCAGATGCGCCTCGTTTAGCACGTCTAGCAGTCCATACTACATCGAAGCAGGCTGTAAACGGTCCCATGGCAGCCATGTAGATCACTTTCTCAGCCTCAGCGCCGCATCCAGGACCAGCAGTCTCATATTTATCATATCTCCCCAAACGGAGTGTCGCAGGAGTTGTTCCTCTTGTCCTCACAACTTGCCAGTACTACTGCATTGCAAACGCTTCAACTTCAAGCGGGCAAGCAGACAAGTTGCAGGGAGCGGTGCAGCATGAACAAGAGATTCAGAGGGAAATCGTGAGGGGGGAGACGGCGGATTCCCAGAACACTGTATTATCCGGTCCGACACGACCTCTAATGGTCGGGTAAGGCTTCTGCTTAATTCTTCTAAGTCCAGTCCTGCTGTGTGTGCTGAGGCTTGACATCCTCTCTGAGACGCTGCACATCCAAAGAACGAGCACCTCATATGAACTCTCATGATTGGCTTTGTGCTGTTAGCTTGCTTCGCATGTGGTAGAATGGATCAAGCATTCCATTGCCCATTTCTTGAAGGCTTCTGCTGACAGCCAGGCTCCTGCATTTTCAGTTCCGGTTTTTCGCACTGGTCAGGTTGCTTGCCGTTCGGCCTTTGCGACGCCGGCATGCCAATGAAGACCTGCCAGGGCCCCGTGCCTTACAGGGGAGCTGCAGTGGAGTCCGGCTATCCGTGCTTGCAGGTCCCTCTGGCGCCGCGATACCTGTTTGGCAGCCCTGTGAGTTCGGCCGTGCTTCCAGAGGCAACACCAGCATTGAGGTGCTGGAGGTTGCAACGGCGAGCCTTGCAACAGAACGGGAAGGGGGGAGACTTCTTCGCGAGCTTGGCTTTGTTTGGGTGAGCGAAGAAGCTCGGGAGATGACAGCAACTCAGGATCATACCGATGGAGTGGCCAGACCCTTAAAGCCTGAGCAAGTATCTGTTCTACGAGGCAGTGGAGTGTGGCTGAGGTTGCGGACGGGTGCGACGGAGTCTTTAGCCACGGTGGCACTTGCACTCCAATTCCTGCTCGAAATCCCAAATGAGCGCCTTCGGTGGCGTTTAGTTCCCAAGTCTTTTGAATCGGTGTGGTGTGCTCTTCAGTCTTGCTCACTCCCTGAATTTTGTTCCAGATTGCGTGAGACGGCGACCTATGGCTACAGATGTAAAGCACACCAGGATGTGGGAGATGCGTGCAAGTGAGAGATCCAATCTTCATCGGCGCGAAATGAGAATGCAACGACAGACTGGCAGCAGCATCTCAACCGCTACTACGCCGTTTGACAAGTGACACATGCCAATGCTGCCAAGCAATCCCGAATTGTGCGGCCTTGCGCATGGGCTATTCGGCCGTAGCACCTCGAGACACGATCACCGCTCGTTGCTGGGCCCGCGTGTTCGGGCTCAGTAACGTCGAGTCACGCGTGATTTGTGTTACACCTTTACGCCTTGGTTGACTTGTGAAAGACCGAAGCTTCCACGACTCAGAAGCCCATGCTCTTCAGGTGCTTCTCAAGAGTTCCTTGCTAAATACACTCTTCGTGAGTATATCCGAGCAGGTGTCGGCCTGGATCCTTATAATCTGCAGACGCTTGCCTCGAACGCATTCTTGGAGCCAGAGACAACAAGTCATGACATGTCACTGCTTGCTCAAACCTCTGCGTGAAGCAAAAGCTCGAGCGGTGTTTGAGCCGCCCGGACCACATCCATCGCGAGTCCCAGATCAGCGAAGTAGGAGCGGAAGGTTAAACCATGCGCAGCCCCATGGACGAGCACATAGTATTCGGATGTATTCAGCCTCTGAAACAATCAAAACCACGAAGTCTGGAGATTAGATGTGGACTTGATGGTATGTGAGTGCCGATGCGCACTACAATGCATGGTCTGAATCCACCATACAGGTGATGGTGGGGCAGAACGCTTGCTGCCAGAATCTAACTGCACAGTGGAGCGATGCAGGAATCGCCCTAAGCGCTGCAAAGCTTGCAGGTGCGCACGGGCGGGTGAAGCCATGCCCTGAGCAAGGGCCTTCACGGATTCACCCAAATCAGCACGATCTTGACTAAGAAAACTGACTCTCATTACACACGATCGGTACAGCGACGTCTCACTTGCAGACAGCTTGGGGCCATGCAGAAGCTGCTCAGCTTCAGCATCCGAGGGCCTGACAGAAGGAGTAGTTGCACTCTTCGTGTTGCCGTCGTCTAACCCCAGCGAAGACACGATGAGCTCAACATGGCGCTTATCCGGCTTGCGATGGACGCGAGGGCCATTGATCTCTCCCAAGCTCACGACCCGTTCAAGATTGTAGCATGCTGTGTGCAACATTCGCCGAACCCAAGCCTGTGGCTCTCACGGACTGAGTAACGCGACTTCAACATGTAGATGCCAACGACGGTCCTTGAAAGATTGGGAATGTGGTCCATTTCATCTGCCAGCTCTCCGTAGGCCGTAGACAGGGTCAAACGCAATCTGGCGGCTGTCTGTGCTGGTAAGCGCCCCTCCTGGGAGACGTTCCATCTTCAAAGCCGAACTTGGCCTTCAGGCACGTGGTGATTTCATGGTTGCACTCAATGAAATCTTGATCAGCTCCACCGTTGTACTTTACCCGCATCACTGCGCTGCTGCAACCCTCAATGCATCTCTCCTCTCTTGCTCTGCCGCTTGCAGTCTGGACATAGCATCACTGAGCTGACCTTGCAAAGCTCGCATCATAACAGCCGCTGCTGCTGTTGGAGCTGACTGTCTACCTGCTGCACGGCCAGCAATCGATTCGCCACTTCCTTTGTGATGTAATGCCCGCTTGCTGCAAAAACTGAGCTACACATTGGTGCCATAGCGGGTGTTAACGGATTTGTCGGATCCTCTTTCACTTGCACTAGTGAGTTGTTTTTTGCTGGGGGCCTGCACTCAGAACAGTGGGCCGATCATGTTGCCAAACAATCTCGAGTTGTGCTTGTCATCCGCAGCACCTCGAGACACAAATCAACAAGGACTCTGAGCACTTTTCCAATTTTCAGGTAAGCGACGTGGAAAAAGGAACAGCAGCAGCTGGCATTAAATCCTGCTAGTTCTGCAGGCTATTTGGCTTTTCAAGGGGCTTCTGTCTCAGGATGACAACGGCCATCAGTTTGAAAGGCAAAATCCTGTCGCTACTTGGCAGTATATATGATGAATCTCACAGTGGAGTCGGTGTTCACAGTCCGCCTAAGGTTTGCGGTCACCGGCCCGGATGGATCAGGACTGGCAGGTAACCAGAGAGAGCTGACAGCTTCTGCCCGAGCATTGGCCAGGACAGCTTGGCAGTGCTGAGAGGCGTTTAAAGGGCAATGCAGGCGGCTTGCATCAGAATTTGCTCTTCCGCTCGATCATGCCATGCGCCCCTTGTTTTGACGCCTAGGCACCTGGGAGGATCCCAGCGACCTCATCTTGCGCTTGAGGGACAAGGTCCAGGGAAGCGGACGCTCACAAGTGACGCTCTGGACAAGCCGGTTTGGTGCGACAGGCAGCTCGCAGAAGCCCGTCGTTGTGGCAAGTTCTGGACCCTGTTGGATTACCGCTCGCATGCTCCTCAAGAAATCCCCAGTCTCTGAGCAGAGATGTAAGCTGCAGCATGCATCTGGTGAGGCATTTGCCAGCGTTGACACACAGCATATCCTGCTGCTGCCAGAGGACTGTGGGGCCCCTAATTGGGCTGAAGAGTGTTCAGGATGGCGTTCTAGAAGACAAGCTTTTCATCAACATCCGCATTAGGGCGGTGTGGGTGGGAAGGAGACCCCAAGAAACAGCGCAAGCCCCGAACAACGCACTCTTCTTGGGTACTCACCCTCACAGTCTATGACGATGGCTCTTGCTATGGGTGCAGAACTAGGACCAAACCAATCTCTCGTATAACGCCCGACTGGGCAGATCCTGTAGCCAGCAGACCATGTTGAAGTGAATTCGGAATTCTCTTCGTGTCGGCAATTCGCCAGAGTTCAGAGACATCATCCAGCGGCTCGTGAGGCCAAGGGACAATCTGGGTAAAAACTATGGGTGCAGAAAGCTGCCAGGAAGTTGGGGGAGGTGGGGCTTCAAAGGAGAGGCCAAGAATCAGCATAAGGCCTGAGAAAGGCCTTGCCCGACCACTTTTCCCTGGCAGGAAGTGGACGACCAGGAGGCCAACCTGTCAATCGGTTGCTGTTTGCGGTACTTGCGCCGAGGATTCTGTTGGTACAGCATGAATTAGATGGTTGGGGCGAAGTGTTGTTGAGTCTGTCAGGGCGAAGAAGATCTGTCAAAGATTTTGGCTCTCCAGGCCGATGGCGAAAGCGAGAGCCAGGACAAGGCCCCGTGTCTGCCTTGATCTGAGAAAACTTTCCTTTCACGATTTGAAAGTCTGCTGCGAGGCAGATGTCGCTGTCGTCGTGGTCATATCCTCGCTGCCCCTCAGCTGCAGAGGCCTAGGCAAGGCCTGGCCGGGCTTATCGAGGTGCTGGGAACCATCGCAAATGCATGGTTGTGAAGGCATGTTCTTCCAGCTAAGCAGTTTTGGGGGGATCGCTATTTGCAGGCACGGTGATGTTGCAGCAAGACTCCAGGTCCACTTGCCTCCTGGTATCCTGCTGCTTCTTGGTTTGGTGCTTGTGCAAGCGCAAGCAGCGTGTCGTGCTGCTCTCGGCTTGGTCTCCATGGGGACCTGGTCCCGGAAGCAGCAGTATCATTTTTATTGAGGTCCAAAATCTCGCATTTTGAGGTGCCTGAATTCGAGGATGCCAAAGCCCAGGACTTGCCAGCCACGTTTAGGTCAGGAATTTGGGGTGTGTTTGTGCAGTGAAGCGTTCGGTCGCCCTGGTGTCTTTCCGCCCTTTCATTTCCCTACCCTAATCTAGCAAATCGGACTCGTGCCAGGCGAGCAGTATCCCAGATGGCTCCGGCTCTCGTCTGGCCATGATCTCCGCGAGATTTAATGGTGGGCCAGTAGAGATGCAGATGCGAAGTGTGCAGAAGATCCTGGCAGAGCGCAACTACAGGGTTCTAGTTGTCCAGGCAAGTGCGGGCGACGACTTTGGTGACTTGACGTTGAAGTACCTGCACCAAGTCAAAGAAGAGAATGGAGTCATGCTGGCAGTCTGCACAGCGGACTACGCCGAGATGACATCGTCACAGTACTCCTCGCACAAGGAGCTTCGCTACTCGCTGGACAACGACATCGACGTGCTTCCCCTGCGAGTGGAAGAGACCTACCCTCCACAGCCCCCCTTCGGTGAAAATCATCCCCATGATCAACAGGGGGTGGGCCAGGCCCTTGTCCACATGAAGCTGCCACCATCGCTTGTCTATCTAGACTGCAGAGAAAAGACTTCCATGCAGATTGCAACCGCTGTGGCTAAAGAATTGAGCAGCGAGAAGGCGGGGCTCAGGGCGAGGCAGCATGCGAAGCACTTCACATGTTCGTGCCTGACAGGCTCAGAGTGTGGGAGTCTGTTGCTGAGTAAGCTCTGGGTCACAGGCTCTGGTGAAGATGCGCTCCACGACATCGTTGGCATCGAACCGGCCTCGAGAAGCAGAGGCCAGAGCTTGAAAGCCTTCAGCCACAAGCATTCACCTGCTCACAATCGCAGCCCCTGTTTGCATGCACCGAAGCAGGAATGCGATGTGCTTCTTTGTTTAGGGTCAGAGGACACCTAGGGCTCAGGCTTTGGGGTGAGGAGGTGCCTCACACGTCATTTTTTTAAAGGAAAAACATGAGATGGGTCGGTGAACTTACCTGGGCCATGTGTTGCATAGGTCACATTCTTGCATGGTCCAGGGTCATGCCGAACTTGAGTACCATTGCAAGTGCGGCCTGGACCGTCCCATCGTTCTCGTCTTCTGCACAGGGACGCAACCAAGCTCCGACAGCCAGTGACAGGAAAGACTTGGTATTTGCAGCACAAAGGTGCCCAACACGTTTATCTGCAACAACATCCCGCAATCACTAATGCTTGCATAGGACCGTGTGTAGGTGTAAGTACAATCTTGGGCTGTGAGCTCTGCTCGTGCTTTGACTGGCCTGCTTTAGAAGAGAAGGAGGAATCCACAAGCAGTGTCTTCACTGCCTGACGCGTTCCCTCAGTCTCTTCAGGCGATACCGCACCAGGAACTTGGGCTTGGTCTTCAACAGCTTCAACAGCTTTCTTTGCGTGACCAGGCCTGTCTCAAGCATGGAGGCGGAGGCGGCTTGAGCATTTCATCCTGCCCATGATGAAGGCTGCAAAGAGACAGCATCCGCCAAAGCAAGGGCAGCGGGACCAATAGTTGCACTTTCGCCACACTAGCAGCTACACAGTCAGACACAAATAAATGCTTCGCACGGTTGCTGATGACCAGATCCCGTGTATCCGTGTGGCCTGCGCTGCATGCTGCACTGCACGGTGGCGATCGTCGTAGTTGACGGCACGCTTGTTTGCTTTGCCACGTGGCTGCGCATCTGCACACAGGCAACAAGAAGGAAACTCACAGCCGGGATTCACCGCTGTAGTACAAGCCATTTCTTGTCCAGACTGTGTGGCCAGCGAACACTGTTCCGAAGCACTCTTCCCAGACTTCCTGGCGTGCCTCCGGGGACTGCTGCGCATTTTTTGCAGGACATGCACGCCTCACAGTTGGCTTGCAGACTTCGCTTTAGGCTTCAATCCTGTGCAGATAGCTGGTTCACCCGTAACATTTCAGGTGTGAAAGTATGCTCGATTGACAGCTTGCACGAAGCCTGGTAGTCTGTTTAAGCCATTGTTGTACAGCCTGTTAAGATCTACCAGTAGCAAGCATGCGTCCGGTCAACCCCTGGTCGAATTATTGGCAGGGGCTACCACGACGAGTTTCTTAATCCCTCTCTGCTTCGCAACACCGTCAGCAGGCTACGTGTTTCAGTATGCTCATAAGACACAGGCCAGACATAGCCCCCACCAGCCACTTGTCCAAAACAAGATGCGACGTGGGGTTCCTTATGCTAGGCGGGTTAGGTTGGTTGGATATGCTGCACATTCCTTCTGATGCGTACTTTGGTCAGGGGGCGGATGATACGCTGGTCGTTGACCCTTGGATTCTTTCATCTCCCGTGGTGATCTGTTTCGTTTGGAGTGAATGTAGGAGTTTTCGGGGTTAGAAGGCGGCGTCCCTCATGCTTCGGGATTGTCGAGTGCAGGGACTGCCGGATGTAAAGCAGACTCGCTTCTTTCCGAAGTTGCCAGAAGCCCTGGTAGGTGGTGCATGATTCTGATGAGCTTGGCAACATGCATTCACACAAGAAAGTATGACAAGATCCATGCCCTGATTTTCCTGAGTGTCCGCCGTAGGCACAAAAAAACATGGGTGCCACTTTGCTCATACCCCTGACGAGTGTTCAGCTAGATCTGACAATTCCAAACAATATGCGGCAACACTTATAGATACAATAGTTCGTCGCAGCTGCGAGCGCTTAGAGAGCCTCGAAACATGCCAAGTCCTGCATGACCCGAATTAAGGCAAAGCAGCTCACAGTCCAATCTTCATTCCAAGCATAACACGTCCAAGTCGATTTTGAGCACCAAGTCCACATGTACTACCTTCATTTTCTATGCTGTTGTCATCAACTGTTTTACTGTGGGGCCCGGTAGCGTCGGGGGGGTCAACTTTATGCGCAGCTCCATTTAGGATAAGCCCTCGCTTCTTTACAAGGTAGAAGAAATATCCGCGGAGACAAGCCCACAGGACCTGCCCACCGCGTTTGGGTCAAGAAATCGGGGGTATGTCTGTGCAGTGAAGCGTTCCGTCGAAACGCGCCAGGTCAGCGACATCCCAGATGGCGTTGGCACTCGCCTGGCTATGCTATCCGCGCGACGATTCAACAATGCATCGGTGATGAGGCAGATGCAGGCTGTGCAACAGATCCTGACCTTGCGCAACTACGAGGTGGTGGTGGTGGATACAGATGCGGGAGCTGACCTGGGACACAATACGATGGCCTGCCTAGGCCGGATTAAGCGTGAACAAGGCATCATCCTGGGAGTTTGTACCTGGGATTATGCCGAAGTGACATCGTCACAGTACTCCTCGCACAAGGAGCTTCGATACGCGCTGGACAACGACATCGACGTGCTTCCCCTGCGAGTGGAAGAGACCTATCCTCCAATGCCCCCCTTCGGTGAAAATCATCCCCACGATCAACACGGGGTGGGTCAGGCCCTTGTCCACATGAAGCTGCCACCATCGCTTGTCCCTTTGGACTGTCGGGGTAAAACAGCGGTCCAGATCGCGTATGATGTCGCTGGGAGATTGGGCATCGAGAAGGCAGGGCTCAGGGCGAGGCAGCATGCGAAGCACTTCACATGTTCGTGCCAGACAGGCTCATAGTGTGGGTCTGTTGCTGAATAAGCTCTGCACAGTGGCACAGTGTGTGTCTTGCTGCGCTGTGTCACAGGCCCTAGTCAACATGCAGTCCACGAAGGCATCCGCCTCAAAGCAACAGCAACAACAAAACTATTACACTGGATCTGCACAGGAAGTAATAGCCAGGTGCCAAATCTCGAAGTTTGCAAGTTTCGGTCATCAACTTTTGCACGTTTTTGAAGCTAATGCCTTTTGGGCTCGATTTGGCATCAACATGATCAATATTCATGTGGTCTCCGTTTCTCATTGTCAGTGGCCTCAGCACATTCAGCTTGTTGGAAGGGCACATGTGCGGTATCAGGAGAGAAATGTAGATCCAACGATGCTCATGATGCTGGCCTGGCGCGGCTGCTAGGGCCCAACTGCGAGCTGCAGTGCTGTAAGTAAGCTCAATTTCAATAACGATCTCGAGCCAGCGCTGCCGGCAGTGTTTTTGGCTGTAAGCGAATGAACACGGACAAGAAGTTGTTGGCAATGCTTTGCCACATGACGGACACCTTGGTGGAGTTTGGCGCGCTGCACAAGACAAGTGCTGCGAAGTGTGCATTTTCCTGGTTGCTTCAACTATTTTCGAACATGCGTTGAGCCTTTGTGAGCTTTTATACTCTTTGCATGCCGTTGTAGAGAAGAGATTTTCACAAGCTTCTGCTGCCCCGTCCTAGAACGCTCCCGGCATGTAAGTAACAGTGTACATTTTGGCTCAATCCGGTCTTGGAGTGGTCCTTCGGTCATCTTGGCAATGATCTGCAGGGTGGTCCTCCCGTGCGTGTTATTTGGTCCAGTTGCCCAACAGTTGTGAGTCCTGGTGGTAGACATGGGGGCTCCAACGGTGATCCGTACGAACAAAGGATAGCTGTCTGCTTCTGGGGTTTTGTGACGGCAGCTGCCTTGCAACAGGCCGGCCGCTCTCTTCGAGATGCAGGAGATCCCTCAGTCTCGAATTCAAGGACAAGGCACATACTGTCCCTGGAAATCATGGTGCGTAACTAACCCCTGCAAACGTTTCAGCCAGTGCATGTGGCCACCAGCACGTGGCCACCAGCACAGCGACGGGGCTCCCCACCTTATCAATGACAGCCCTATCCCTTTCGCATGTTTTCCACTCTACTCCTTGTAAGGCCTGGCAAACTTCGAGATGTGGTCTAGTTTGAAATGCCTCTGCATGCCTGCAAAGCATGTCATCTCGAAAGGAAGGCTAAATAGATTGTCTGGATAGTGCTGAGACACCGCTTCTCATGCTGGCCTGCCCTTAAGTTGCACGCCTGAATTTTAGGTCAGGCCAAGACCAGAGGGCTTAGGCCTGGCTGGACCCAGAGCTTTGAGTAGTATGATGTACACCAGTAGGTACTAGATGGTACTAGCTTGGGGGTCCGACGTCGGCTTCAGAAGCACAACCAGATACAGCCAGGTCTTTCACATCCTCGCCACCGTTGCCTTGAGGCTGTGAAGCAGTGCGACGCTGTAAGATCCTAGAAGGATCGCGTACAGCTTGCATTACCAAGGTGCAACCACGAGGATATCCGGCAGTGTAACCACGATCCGTATCAGCCTGAGCAAGCTCATCCTCATTGTTGTCTTGTTTGTCATGGTCGCACCAAGTAGTGCAATTCTGACCATTACTGTGATTGTGGCTCTTCATTTGTCATGCCTGTTGTTGTGTCTGTTTCGCAGCTGGTTCGGCGAGCTGTACGCAACAAGGCAGGTCTGCTCAAGACATGTCATGAAATCACATGAGCCCATTGATTCTCAGATTCGAGTTGGTGTTGCAACCGCGGCCCAGGTTGACACCGTTGGTACCGCATGTTCTTTTCAAGGTATGCCCTGAATAAGCTGCGCTCAGCTGCATAGTCGGAAGGTCAAATTACACGCATCTTCAAGAGATGCGCCAGAATTCAATAGACGCTGCAGCAAGCTGCCAGTTCGAGCAACTCAAATCTATTGCGGCCGAGCGACGAAGTCAGTCAAGTAAACCAAAGTCAGAGCGATGTTCGGATATCTGGGTATGCGCCATGTGGGTCACGGGAGATTTGGCAACTTGGTGTCGTGCAGTGTCACTTCGTGCGTTGAGGCGTAGCCCTGTTGACACCTTCGTTCAACTTAGTGAAGCGCTTGGGTGCGAACCTTCAGCGCGGAAATTTGTGTCTTCTTGTGCCTGTCTGCGCCGGGGGGCGGCCTAGCCGCATCCTTTGTTGCCGGGGCCTTCGCTTCCTGGGTGGAGCTTTCTTCTGACATGGATGTGCGAAGTGAGAAGGGGAGTATCCCGAAGGATGATGATGCAAGCGTTCATGTAGAAGCTGTTGAATCTTGGGGGGGCAGGACCGGGCAGGAGGAAGGATGGTTCTAGGAGCTGCAGCCGCTTCCCTGAAAGTCATTCCAGACCCCCCAGATCCTGTCTACAGCCAGTAGTGAACCTTTGTCGCTGTATCACTCCAAGGACCAATCCTCGTATACTAGTGAGATCTCGATCGTACCGGTGAGTGAGTACACCCTGGGGGCTAGATAGTCTAGGTTCGTTGGTCCAGGCCATAGAGAGGTTCATAGCAGAAAGCTTTATGTGACACCAATTTGCACCCATTCCAGGATGTCTACGACTCGTTCAAGACTTCCAGGGCCGGAGGGTCTAGTTAGGGATGAGGGATAAGGGTGTGTGCTTGTAGGGTGTAGGGATTAGAGTAGGGATTAGGGTTTAGGATTCTAGGGTTTAGCGGTGTAGGATTGTAGGGTTTACGGATTTGAAGGTCTTCAGACTTCCAGAATCAACAATAGAAAGCCTTTAACGCTCCCTGTATCACTCCCAAGAGGGGTTTTGGGTGTCGGGTTTACGGTTATCTTGGATCGCACCGGTGGGTGAAGAGGTCCATAGCAGAACGAAGTATGTGACACCGATTTGCACCAACTCCAGGATGTCTAGGACAGGTTCAAGACCCGGAAGAAGAGGCGCAGCAAAATGGAAATGTCGTACCATCATGATACAGCCCCTTTGCCATATCAGGTGGAACACTTTCAGCAGTCGAGCACCAGGACGTCTCATAGTTGGCCGGTTGAAGGTGTAGATTCAACTACGAACTGCTTGATCAGGATCCAGATAGGGTAGCGGTCATGGCCATAACCTGACTAAAGCTTGAGCCCCAGAATTTCGATTCCGTTTCTGGCTTCGTAAGGGATGAGGGAAAGGTCAGGTAGCGATGGTATTCAGGGTCTAAGCTGGGGTCTTTCTGAATGAGCTTGCGACCACCTTGAGGTTTAAGAGGTGGCACATGATGGGATGGAACAAGTATGTTCTGCATGTTGGGATCATTGAAACCAGGTCTCAAGTGCTTTCACGCCGTTCTATCTGGGTTGCTGCACTCTCCTTCTCATTCGGAGCGTCTTAAGACAAAGTCTTGAGGCAAATGCTCGCCTTTTGCGCAGGTAGGGAACACATTTCATGCGAATGTCATACCTTTGAGTTTGCAAGATCGGGAAAAGCCTCGATGGAAGACAGGGGAAGATCGGGACAAGCCTCGATGGAATACAGGTGATACGCTGTGGTGTTTAGTCTTGGGATGTAAGCTGTGATGTTCAACCTGTGTGGAGGCCAGCACCTGGGGAAACGACATAGATGCGGGTTTCGAGACACCCAGGCGGGAGGGGAGAGCAACATGTTTAAAGTGGGTATGCTACAACGGGTATGTTGAAACTAAATGGCCGCACCACCTGTCCCCATGCAGCCTTTCACCGCTCCTGTGAAACGACGGGGCCAGGAAGAGGCCAAAAGAGGCCCGGGGGCCGAAGAGACCAGGAAGAAGCCAGGAAGAGGCCGGAAGGTGCCAGGAAGAGGTCAGGAAGAGGCAAGGGCCAGGAAGGATAGCAGGAAAAGAGGCACGAAAAGAGGTTCGAAAGAAGCCAAAAAAGAAGCCAAGAAGACATCAGGAAGAGGCCAGGAATTACATTGCATCTACAACATGCCTACAATATCGTAGTAAAAAAAACCAGTTGTCAAAGAAATATTGCACAAATAAACCTGGCAAACTGCTAAATATTGCAAAACTATTGCAAGGCCATGTTTTTTGGCAGCAATATTAATTTTAACGCTACGCGACCCGCCTCGGCCCGGCCCAGCGCATCCGCGTGAGCGTGGTGATTCCGCAGCGCCCAAGTCGCTGGACCCCAAGCAATAAGGGTTGGGTTTAGGGTTTAGGGTTCCGGGTTTATGGTTTATGGTTTGGGGTTTAGGGTTGAGGGTTAGTTTAGGATTGAGGGCTTAGGGCTCAAGGTTCACGCTTTGTTCAAGACGGTTCGGATTGGATTGATCGTAGGGTTGAGCCAGGCCCCTCAGGGGGGGGGTAGGGGGGGTGGGGGGGGCAGGGGTTTGAGGTTTAAGGTTGAGACTTTTCGACTCGTGTAATGCATCCCGGCCATGCTCATATCAGTTGAGCCTCGAAAACCCCCCACTGTGGGCTGTGTAGCATGCAACTCCCAGGTGACATTGAAAACTCGAATATTCGCATCCTTGTAGAAGCCATATAAATAAATATACTATACATACAATGTTTCGAAGTCCATAAATTTCTTTCAGCCTCCTTGCTGCATGTCCACGCGACACCGGGTACTGATTCAGGATGTCCTCAAACCGATTGTTCAGTTTCCAGAGCAGCTTGATTTTCTTGTACTCATCTGTGTCTGGGGCAAACCGGTCCCGCATGGCATATACTGTCGAGGAAAGACCCTTGATCTCAGCAGCCTTGCCCTTCAACTTGGGAAAATCCTTCTTTTTCTGAAGCATGGACAGCTTGGACAACCCTTGCTGGTACCTATTCTGGATGTTGTTCTCCTTCTGGTGCTTCTTGCTGAACCTCCGCAACTTTTTCTGATTTGCCAACGGCTCCTGCTCCATGATATGTCGACACAACAATTCAAAGACTGATCCAAACATATGCTGGGCAAACCCACGCACTTGGTGTGCATGATGTCATGGTGCACATGGCAAATTGTGAGGCCTTCCTGGAAGATGGTGCGTTTGCTGCGATTTGCCCAGCTGCAGGTCTCCATTCTGTAGTCCTCCATGGGCCAGTTGCACTGAAGTCATGCCAGCTCGGGTCTCCATTGATGCAGCACCTGCATAAAGCACATGGTTCCTTGGCCGAGAATCTGGCTAACTGTAAAAGCTGGGCATAAAAATACAAATCTCCAGGCTATGCCACCACCACTGCTCTCCAACCATCAGCCGATGGCTTCCCAGCCGGTCTTTGCCCAAAGTCCCTGCAGGAAAGTCGATCCCTCTCCAATCCTTTTCAGGATAGGTTCCTTTCCACATTGCATCCAAAGTCCATTCCAATACCGAGAAATAATCCTTATTGGTCTCCTTCGTCCAACTCTTGTTCCAACAAGCCCACATGTAGTTCCTTTTGACCTTGTCTGGTTTTCTGCTCTTTTCCCATATTAATAGATATATATATATATGTAGATATGTATTTGTTCAGGTGTTTATATACTAATGTGCATGTGAGGTATAAATCAGGAAACACAACAAATAAACCAACACACCAACAAACAAACAAACAAACAAACAAAAACATCTATGTGGGAGCCATGCTGCTTGTGTACCAAAGTTGCTCATCATGCTTAACACTGCTGCTCCTCCCAGTGATCGGCGTCTCATCCCCATGGTGCAGAATCGGAACGAGCTTCTGAAACTCATCCAATGTCATATCCTTCACCCCATGCACATCCCACTGTGGCAAGTGCCTAGCCCTTTGTCCTTCCTCATTGAAAATTCTGCTTCCCAATTCCATCCGAGGCATGTGCCGAACTTGTCTCATGATGTC
This sequence comes from Symbiodinium natans, assembly GCA_905221605.1. Taxonomy (NCBI): domain Eukaryota; class Dinophyceae; order Suessiales; family Symbiodiniaceae; genus Symbiodinium; species Symbiodinium natans. Next base: position 4,683 of record CAJNDS010001657.1, on the reverse strand, counting down.
TCTGTTGATGTTGTTGGCCTTAGATGCACACAAATACACATGGTGTGGACTGTGTAATATTTTTCTATGTCTCTCTCTCTCTCTCTCTCTCTCTCTCTATATGTATACACACTGTATACATATCTAGAGAGAACATGCATGACACAATAAATTCAACACCACAACTGAGCTACATGTTTGCCACAATTGCCAGAATTTCCAAGAGTATCCAGGTCCAAAATCTTCACAGACCTCGCATCCAACACAGCCAGCTCTGCAATCTTCTGTACCTGCATTGTGCTCAGCAGCCCCCATGCAAACTGCTCCAATAACCACATCCTCAGTTCTGATCCAGCTTCCTCTTTTCGAATGGAAGGGTCTCCAACATGAATGCCAGACCTTTTTTTGTCTGCATGAACAGCGGCTGCCATGAGATTCTCTACCTATATATACACTACGTTGTATACACGCTTGAACCCAGAACAGCTGCAGGATCAGGACACAAACAAGAGTCCGAAAAGTGGCACATGATCTCCACATAAATCATGTGTGTGAGCTGCAGATATGCACACACGCGCCACACAAGGGGCCATCCAGCCCAGACAGCATCCCCACACAGACCTCTTCTTTCACAACTGCTGAGCAGCACATTTCTTTGCTCTTGTACTGTGCACACATATACAGCTGTGGTGTGTGTGTGCCCGTGAAGGGCTCACAACGTGTGTGTTCAAACCATTGAATTTTGTGCACTATGTGCACACAGAGACACACAACACCATTCGCCGTGCGCATGTTCATTTTCCATCCTCTCCGTGGCTTTCCAGCCACTATGCAGTGACTGCGCTGGCTTGCTCTTTATATATATGCTACCTTGCTAAAATTATGACTTCTAAAGTATATGGTACTTGGAGCCTCAATATGTACACAATCCAGAAGCAGTTTACGCAATTGCCACCACAACTGTGCATCAGTGAGAATTGCAGTGAGCATTGCACTGGGTATAGAACTTCATATTGTCACTTAATACATTTAACTGTTTATCACTTTTGGGATGAACCTTTTTTGTATATGATAAGACGGCACTTCCTGCCACACACACACACACACACACACACACACACACACACACACACACACACACACACAAGGCTGACGATACGCAAAGAAAGGGCACAAACATGCATGGTCCTCGCCTGTGGTCGCCATTTCACACAATGCAAACGCCAACGCCTTGAGATTCTTGTCAAAGACGTGGAGTGCTATGATCTCCATCGGGGCGCCCATCTTCTTCTCATTTTTCAACCCTGTTCTCAGCCCGTGCACAGGGAGAGGAGAGCTGACTTGCATGCCAAGTCGGTGTAGACTTGCAGCTCAGCCGCTGTCCAACTGAAGGTTGCCCAGAAGAAGGCTTCAAGTGTAGGATGCATGAATGGGCTTTTCCTGGCAAAGAGTTGCCTTCACTCAATGTATGAATAGCTGCTAGGAGGCTAGACGCAGTGGCGGATGCTGGTTCTATATTCCAGTCTGGCAGGCGCCATGTGTTATCCTTGTTTCATCCTTTCGGGCTTCAGGCAATTGGCTTGCGGTTGCCATTTGTAGCAGCGGCATGTCGCCTCCGAAAAGGACAGCTGCCAGTAGCTGCTGCGGTCGTATTGGATGAGTGTGAGGACGCAAGCAATCCTTCAGCACTCTCAGTCTGAGGTGATCACGAACCCTTATGTAGCTTGATCCGCGCCGCAAAGCGGCAACGGAGAAAAGGCATGCAACGTGTTGCTGTTCTGCTTCTGTCCAGGGTGGTGTGCCTGGGTCTTGTCCTTGACGTCCAGCCATGTTTCTGGACCGCAATTTTCCTTTCCTTGTTGTTCACGGTGTGCTGGGCAATAGCCCAATCAGTCCGTGCACAGGGAGAGGAGAGCTGACTTGCGTTCCAATTCGGTGTAGATGTGCAGCAGCTCAGCCGCTGTCCAACTGAAGGTCGCCCAGAAGAAGTCTTCAAGTGTAGGGTGCATGAACAGGCTCTTCCTGGTAAAGAGTTTGCCTTCACTCAATGCATGAATACCTGCTAGGAGGCTAGACGCAGTGGCGGATGCTGGTTCCACTATTCCAGTCTGGCAGGGGCCATGCGTTATCCTTGTTTCATCCTTTCGAGCTTCAGGCAATTGGCTTGCGGTTGCCATGTGTAGCAGTGAGTGGTATGTCAGACAGGACCGTAAGGAAAGTTTGGGGCCTCCGAAAAGGGGCAGCTGCAAGTAGCTGCTGCGGTCGTTTTGGATGAGTGTGAGGACGCAAGCAATCCTTCAGCACTCTCAGTCTGAGGTGATCGCGAACTCTTATGTAGCTTGATCCGCGCCGCAAAGCGGCAACCGAGAAAAGGCATCCATTCCAGTCGTCCCGGAGCGCAGAGTCGGAAAGTCAAACAGATCCCGTCTTGTGCTACTGAGCTTGCGATGCAACGTGTTGCTGTTCTGCTTCTGTCCAGGGCCGCAATTTTCCTTTCCTTGTTGTTCACGGTGTGCTGGGCAATAGCCCAATCAGTCCGTGCACAGGGAGAGGAGAGCTGACTTGCGTTCCAATTCGGTGTAGATGTGCAGCAGCTCAGCCGCTGTCCAACTGAAGGTCGCCCAGAAGAAGTCTTCAAGTGTAGGGTGCATGAACAGGCTCTTCCTGGTAAAGAGTTTGCCTTCACTCAATGCATGAATACCTGCTAGGAGGCTAGACGCAGTGGCGGATGCTGGTTCCACTATTCCAGTCTGGCAGGGGCCATGCGTTATCCTTGTTTCATCCTTTCGAGCTTCAGGCAATTGGCTTGCGGTTGCCATGTGTAGCAGTGAGTGGTATGTCAGACAGGACCGTAAGGAAAGTTTGGGGCCTCCGAAAAGGGGCAGCTGCAAGTAGCTGCTGCGGTCGTTTTGGATGAGTGTGAGGACGCAAGCAATCCTTCAGCACTCTCAGTCTGAGGTGATCGCGAACTCTTATGTAGCTTGATCCGCGCCGCAAAGCGGCAACCGAGAAAAGGCATCCATTCCAGTCGTCCCGGAGCGCAGAGTCGGAAAGTCAAACAGATCCCGTCTTGTGCTACTGAGCTTGCGATGCAACGTGTTGCTGTTCTGCTTCTGTCCAGGGCCGCAATTTTCCTTTCCTTGTTGTTCACGGTGTGCTGGGCAATAGCCCAATCAGTCCGTGCACAGGGAGAGGAGAGCTGACTTGCGTTCCAATTCGGTGTAGATGTGCAGCAGCTCAGCCGCTGTCCAACTGAAGGTCGCCCAGAAGAAGTCTTCAAGTGTAGGGTGCATGAACAGGCTCTTCCTGGTAAAGAGTTTGCCTTCACTCAATGCATGAATACCTGCTAGGAGGCTAGACGCAGTGGCGGATGCTGGTTCCACTATTCCAGTCTGGCAGGGGCCATGCGTTATCCTTGTTTCATCCTTTCGAGCTTCAGGCAATTGGCTTGCGGTTGCCATGTGTAGCAGTGAGTGGTATGTCAGACAGGACCGTAAGGAAAGTTTGGGGCCTCCGAAAAGGGGCAGCTGCAAGTAGCTGCTGCGGTCGTTTTGGATGAGTGTGAGGACGCAAGCAATCCTTCAGCACTCTCAGTCTGAGGTGATCGCGAACTCTTATGTAGCTTGATCCGCGCCGCAAAGCGGCAACCGAGAAAAGGCATCCATTCCGTTCGTCCCGGAGCGCAGAGTCGGAAAGTCAGACAGATCCCGTCTTGTGCTACTGAGCTTGCGATGCAACGTGTTGCTGTTCTGCTTCTGTCCAGGGTGGTGTGCCTGGGTCTTGTCCTTGACGTCCAGCCATGTTTCTGGTGTTCACGGTGTGAAAATCGTCAATTGGTTTACCAAAAGACCAATCCTCCATTTGATTTTGGGATCCAAGATTCACAAGCCGAAAATCGCAAAGTGGAAATTTTACAAGTGTTTATTTTTGTTTCAAAAAAGGTCTAACACACGATTTTATGTTTTCCGGTCTGTTTTGAGCAATCTATTGTGAAGTCGTGATAACTCGTGAATCCGTGCTGTTTCGTCATGCGCGTAGAAGCTCGTGGTCTCGCGCGTTCACATTCTAAAAGTGACGGCAATCGTGCAGCTTTGACTTCGTGTTCTTGTTGGAGTGTCAACCGACAATCAAAACGTTGACAAAACCTGCTGTTCAATCTTGGCAGAAGACTGGGTCTCGGTTGCATGGGCGGAAGTGGGAGCAAGTCGTAACCTGTCAAATAATTTTCAAACATTGAACACCGAAATGTCAACTTTATGATTTGCTTGTTTCTAGAAAGCATTGATTTTTTCCGACGATACTTGTCGGAACGTAGGACGCGTCACGTGACCTCGCAGTGCGAGAAAGAGTTTACGGGGAGCACTGCAGCTTGTCTTGGATGCCAACCAAAGACCAGATTGGCAAGCCACGCACAAATATTGACGGTTTTTTGTCTAGACAGTGTGAGGCAAAAAAAATTTTCTTGTGTGAATTGACTGCAGCTTTTTTTGAATTTAAACAGGTTCCAAAAAACAGCTGCATGCCGGACACCGGGCCCTGGATTGTGGATTTCGTTTTTTGTTCTTGAAGCAAGGTTCCGGGCCCAGTCTGCTTTCACAACGGGATGAAGTCACTTGGCGAGCGCACTTAACGTTTGAAATATAATTCAGTAAAAAAACCGTCGATATTTGTGTTTGGCTTACCAGTCTGGTCTTTGGTTGGTAT
>CAJNDS010001656.1:0-11632 GCA_905221605.1 Symbiodinium natans | reverse complement strand
GGGGGGGGGTGGGAGGATTTGCTTCAAGTTTGGGGGGCTAGGGTTTAGGGGTTGGGGCTGGGTTTTGGGGTTCTGGGGTTTTGGGGTTTTGGGGTTTTGGGGTTTTGGGGTTTTGGGGTTTTGGGGTTTTGGGGTTTTGGGGTTTTGGGGTTTTGGGGTTTTGGGGTTTTGGGGTTTTGGGGTTTTGAGGTTTAGGGTTTTGGGGTTTGGGGTAGGTGTTTGGGGTTTGGGGGGCTTGCGGCTTTTCGGGGTTTTGGTGGCTTTCGCGTCGAGGGTGATGGGGATTCAGCGGCACCAACCTGGCAACCCCAAGATTTTCTTAGGTTTTTTTTAGGTTTAAGGGCGTAGGGTTTAAAGGCATAGGGTTTACAGATTTAGGGGTTTAAAGGTTCAAGGCTTAGGGTCGAAAGATAAATTTAAGGTGTTAAAAGGTTTAGGGGTTAAAGGTTGAAGGTTTAAGGATTTAGGGATTTAAAGGTTCAAGGCTAAGGGTCTTAAGATTTGAGGTTTTTAAGGTTAAGGGTTTGGAGGCTGAGGCTCTGGAGTCGTATCTTGCTTTTGTTTTCCGGGTTTAAGACATTTTAAGTAAACCAGATACGCGGTACCCACAATAGCCTAGCAACTAGAGCCCGAGCCCGAAGCTCTCCATTTAGGCTACACAACAACAGTAACCCTCCAAACCCCAAATCCTTAAACCCTGAAAGAATGGAATCCCTAAACCCCAAATCCCCAAACCCTAAAACCTTAAAACCCTAAATCCCTAACCCTGAACCCCTAAACCTACAAATAGCACAAGCCCCCATACTCTAACTCTGGCCTTTCAGGAAGGGACATGTGGGTGCCCGTCAAGAATTCCGGCGCTATGAATAAGACCATCCAGTGGGCGCAGGCTGGGAGGTTTCTGAGGTTCAGGGTTGAGGGTTTAGGGTTTAGGGTGAAGGGTTCGGGGGCATCTCGCCCCGCGATGGTAGCAAGAGCCACCATGAGGCCTTGGCGCCCACCAGGAAAAGGGCCTTTGAAACCGGCGTTTTTGGATTTAGGGTTTAGGTTTAGGGTTTAGGGTTAGGGTTTAGGGTTTAGGGTTTAGGGTTTAGGGTTTAGGGTTTAGGGTTTAGGGTTTAGGGTTCAAGGTCAGGGTTTAGGGTTTAGGGTTGCGAGTTTAGGGTTTAGGGTTTCAGGTTTTGTTTCGTAAGATCCTAGGTTTCCGTTGGCCGTGGAGGCACCGATCTGAGCGCTGTTGTTATGCCATCAGCATGCTGCGGTTAGGGGGTGAGGCGCCCAGCAGCGTGAGTAAGCCCCGAGCCCCTGAAAACCCTCACACCCGCACGCACGCACCGGAGGAGGCAGCTTAGGGGCCCACAAAACCAAGTAAACATAAGGGTCCTATTCTTGGGGTATACGGGCCCCTATAGGGGGGAGTCCGAAAACGGGCCCCCAGTTGCAGGTAGGCCTACGCATGGACGGTGACATCTGCAAGCTCATCACGGACTTCCCAGGACACCGGCAGGGATGGCAGCGTTTCAATCATGGGCTTCCCTACTACCCCCCTCTAAACTCCCCCCCTCGGTTCCCCCCTTTAAAGCCCTTAATTAGGCTTTAATTCGCCCCAAATAGCCTCAACGATGGGGGAACCTAGGGGGGGGTAGTATAGAGGGGGGTAGTAGGGGAAGCCCTGATTCAAGGGCGCTCCAGCTGAAGCCTTTAATGATCGAATGCCATGCGAGGCCCAGCAAGGCCTCTTCGACAGCCCAAGCCTGAGAGTTCCCTCAGCAAGCCTTTGGGCTTAGGGTTTTAAAGCCCTAAACCCAAAACCCAAAACGCCAAACCCCAAACCCTAAACCCTAAACCCTAAACCCCAAACCCTAAACCCTAAACCCCAAACCCTAACCCCCCGCTTGGGAGGACACACCGACAACTTCAAGGGCTGGGGGGAGGTTCGGCCGTACACCGCACCTGGGCGAAAAAGCCCAGGGCCCTGCCCCACGAACTTGGGTTTAGGGTTTAGGGTTTAGGGTCTAGGGTTTAGGGTTTAGGGTACTAATTCTGCGGGGATTCCGAAAATTGGCGGAGTCCTTCTCGGGCGGGGTTCCTACAAAAAGGGTGTCGTATTTTGGGCTATCGACCACCCATGAACCGTGAACCCTGCATAAACGAATCGTCTTGTTAATATAGAGGTATCCCCAGCATGATCCCTATATAACTATACTTGAATAACCCTCAAAACCCTATTCTAATTATGAAGGCCCTATATGACTCTACTTAGTTCATGTAGTCGTTTAGGCCAGCAGCGTTCCGGCGTGTGTCTATACTTACTAGCAGTTTTGGGCATAGCTCGGTTCTTTGACGGCCATTCTGTATTGCCTTGTCGAAAGCGAAGGTGGTGGTGACTTATGGTGAACTTTGAGCCCTTAAACCTCAACCCTATTAAACCCTATACAAGGGTAAAGCCCTAGCCCAAGACCTTAAATCTAAGGCCTAATCCCTTAGCCTCAGGGTTAGGGTGGAGGTGAGGATCTCACACCCGTCGCTACTAAGCCCGTCAGCTTACAGAACGCTTTGAGGAATACGTGTACTGCCGGACAAACGAGTCGCTGCTGAAGGAGGACTTGTTCTGCATAGGGTTTAGTGTAGTTTTCAGGGCGTTCTTTGGGCTGGAGCATAGTTGAAAGGTCTAAACCCACTCGTCGGCTCAAAGGATGCTTTCCTCATCGCATGGTTCGAAGATCATCCCAGCCTGCGTTCTGTGAAACGTTGGGGGGGGGGGGGGGTGGGTGGCTTAAATAGGGTCTATTTGGAAGCTGAGACTCGGGTTTTTAGACTAACCAATGCGTCTCCACGAGAGTATTCTTGGAAGCTGAGAGTGGTGTTTTTGTGTGGTAGATACAAAGGAAAGGGCATAAGAAAGTAGCGAAAGGAGCTCCTCAATTCCCTTCCTTATCTCCTATGCTCTTTTCCTTATTCATTGCAACAGGAGAATTCAGGAAAAGGGCCTCCATTCCCCTCTTGTTCTTCCTTTCTTGTGTTTTTGTCATTTAAAGGGGAACGGGAGAAGAGAAGGGAAAGAGAAGGAGACAGGAGAGATAAAAGGAAGACAATTTTAATGGGAAGAGCCAAGAAAAGAATAGAAAAAGATGAACAAAGAAGATGGAGAGACAAAACAAGGCGCAAAGAAAATGGCACTCTTCTTTATCTATCCTCTCTCCCTTCTCTCTCCCTTCCCTCTTTCTTTTCGAAACAGAAAAACGAAAAAGGAAGAACTTGAAAAGGAGAAGGGTAAGGAAAAGAGCAGAAGAGACAGGCCGAAAAGAGGGATATGATGAAGTATGGGCAATGTCCACGCGCAAGGAGTCACCCTCTGCTTACCCTTCCACTGCTTTATCATACAAGTTCCTTTCTTGTGTTATATTAGTTAAAAAGGTAACAGAAGGAGAGAAGGGCAAGGGAAGTGAGAGAGGAGAGACAAGAAGGAGGCCATTTGAATTTTCTGGAGGGGTACTGAAAAGAAGAGAAGACACAATAAACAAGGAGACGGATAGCACTCTTCTTTATCTATCATCTCTCCCTTCCTTGTCTCTCGCTTTTCCCTCTATAATTAAAAAAATAGGTGCCCTCTCCCCTCTTCAGGAAGCCCCCTTGCCCTTATTTTGCTAGCTTTCTGAAACGACAAGGAAAACAACACATAGAAAGAGAGGAAAGGGAATGAAACAATAGGCAGTGGAGCTCTTCAGTGTCTTTACCTATCTCTTTTCTTCTTTTTCTTCTTCATTCAATAAGGAAAAGAAGCTTCCTTTGGTGTGATTTGAGATTCAAAAGAGAACAAGAGAAGAGAAGGGAGAGAGAAAGGAGAGAGGAGAGATCAAAAGGAAACAATTTTCATGGGAAGAGCAATGAAAATCATGGAAGAGAAATGAAGACAGGAGAGGGAGGTGCAAAATCAGGCAAAGAGAAGATGGTGCTCGTTTTCTTCTTTCCTCTCTTTCTTATCTTTCCCTTTTAAATAAAAAACAAAAGGAAGAACAATGAACATGTAAAGGAACCCATTTTCTTTTTCCGTTTGGGAACAAGGAAAAGAACAGAGGCGATAGGGCGAGAGGAGGGGATTTGCTGCAGCGTGGGGAGGGTCTACGGACAAGGAGCCAACCCCGCTCACTTTCCCCATCCATTGGAAAAGAAAGGAACATGGCCTCCATTCCCCTCTTGTTCTTCCTTTCTTGCGTTTTTGTCATTTAAAGGGGAACAGGAGAAGAGAAGGGAGAGAGAAGGAGAGAGGAGAGACAAAAGGATTGCATTGTTCATGGGAAGAGCAAAGAAAAGAATAGAAGAGAGATGAATAGAGAAGAGGGAGAGACAAAACAAGGCGCAGAGAAGATGGCACTCACTCTTTATCTATCCTCTCTTCCTTATCTCTCCCTGCCATCTTTCTTTTCGAAATAAGAAAACAAAAAGGAAGAACTATGAGAAGGAGAAGGGTAAGGACAAGAGCAGAAGAGACAGGCCGAAAAGAGGGATATGATGAAGTATGGGCAAGGACCACGCGCAAGGAGTCACCCTCTGCTTACCCTTCCACTGCTTTATCATACAAGTTCCTTTCTTGTGTTATATTCGTTAAAAGGTAACAGAAGGAGAGAAGGGCAAGGGAAGTGAGAGAGGAGAGACAACAAGGAGGCCATTTGAATTTTCTGGAGGGGTACTGGAAAGAAGAGAAGACACAATAAACAAGGAGACGGATAGCACTCTTCTTTATCTATCATCTCTCCCTTCCTTGTCTCTCGCTTTTCCCTCTATAATTAAAAAAATAGGTGCCCTCTCTCCTCTTCAGGAAGCCCCCTTGCCCTTATTTTGCTAGCTTTCTGAAACGACAAGGAAAACAACACATAGAAAGAGAGGAAAGGGAATGAAACAATAGGCAGTGGAGCTCTTCAGTGTCTTTACCTATCTCTTTTCTTCTTTTTCTTTTTCATTCAATAAGGAAAAGAAGCTTCCTTTGGTGTGATTTTGAGATTTAAAAGAGAACAAGAGAAGAGAAGGGAGAGAGAAAGGAGAGAGGAGAGATCAAAAGGAAACAATTTTCATGGGAAGAGCAATGAAAATCATGGAAGAGAAATGAAGACAGGAGAGGGAGGTGCAAAATCAGGCAAAGAGAAGATGGTGCTCGTTTTCTTCTTTCCTCTCTTTCTTATCTTTCCCTTTCAAATAAAAAACAAAAGGAAGAACAATGAACATGTAAAGGAACCCATTTTCTTTTTTCCGCTTGGGAACAAGGAAAAGAACAGAGGCGATAGGGCGAGAGGGGGAATTTGCTGCAGCGTGGGGAGGGTCTACGGACAAGGAGCCAACCCCGCTCACTTTCCCCATCCATTGGAAAAGAAAGGAACATGGCCTCCATTCCCTCTTGTTCTTCCTTTCTTGTGTTTTTGTCATTTGAAGGGGAACAGGAGAAGAGAAGGGAGAGAGAAGGAGACAGGAGAGATAAAAGGAAGACAATTTTAATGGGAAGAGCCAAGAAAAGAATAGAAGAGAGATGAACAAAGAAGATGGAGAGACAAAACAAGGCGCGAAGAAAATGGCACTCTTCTTTATCTATCCTCTCTCTCTTCTCTCTCCCTTCCCTCTTTCTTTTCGAAACAGAAAAACTAAAAAGGAAGAACTTGAAAAGGAGAAGGGTAAGGAAAAGAGCACAAGAGACAGGCCGAAAAGAGGGATATGATGACGTATGGGCAAGGTCCACGCGCAAGGAGTCACCCTCTGCTTACCCTTCCACTGCTTTATCATACAAGTTCCTTTCTTGTGTTATATTAGTTAAAAGGTAACAGAAGGAGAGAAGGGCAAGGGAAGTGAGAGAGGAGAGACAACAGGGAGGCCATTTGAATTTTCTGGAGGGGTACTGAAAAGAAGAGAAGACACAATAAACAAGGAGACGGATAGCACTCTTCTTTATCTATCATCTCTCCCTTCCTTGTCTCTCGCTTTTCCCTCTATAATTAAAAAATAGGTGCCCTCTCTCCTCTTCAGGAAGCCCCCTTGCCCTTATTTTGCTAGCTTTCTGAAACGACAAGGAAAACAACACATAGAAAGAGAGGAAAGGGAATGAAACAATAGGCAGTGGAGCTCTTCAGTGTCTTTACCTATCTCTTTTCTTCTTTTTCTTTTTCATTCAATAAGGAAAAGAAGCTTCCATTGGTGTGATTTTGAGATTTAAAAGAGAACAAGAGAAGAGAAGGGAGAGAGAAAGGAGAGAGGAGAGATCAAAAGGAAACAATTTTCATGGGAAGAGCAATGAAAATCATGGAAGAGAAATGAAGACAGGAGAGGGAGGTGCAAAATCAGGCAAAGAGAAGATGGTGCTCGTTTTCTTCTTTCCTCTCTTTCTTATCTTTCCCTTTCAAACAAAAAACAAAAGGAAGAACAATGAACATGTAAAGGAACCCATTTTCTTTTTCCGTTTGGGAACAAGGAAAAGAACAGAGGCGATAGGGCGAGAGGAGGGATTTGCTGCAGCGTGGGGAGGGTCTACGGACAAGGAGCCAACCCCGCTCACTTTCCCCATCCATTGGAAAAGAAAGGAACATGGCCTCCATTCCCCTCTTGTTCTTCCTTTCTTGCGTTTTTGTCATTTAAACGGGAACAGGAGAAGAGAAGGGAGAGAGAAGGAGAGAGGAGAGACAAAAGGATTGCATTGTTAATGGGAAGAGCAAAGAAAAGAATAGAAGAGAGATGAATAGAGAAGAGGGAGAGACAAAACAAGGCGCAGAGAAGATGGCACTCACTCTTTATCTATCCTCTCTTCCTTATCTCTCCCTGCCATCTTTCTTTTCGAAATAAGAAAACAAAAAGGAAGAACTATGAGAAGGAGAAGGGTAAGGAAAGGAACAGAAGAGATAGGCCGAGAAGAGGGGTATGATGAAGTATGGACCGGTCCACGCGCCAGGAGTCACCCTCTGCTTACCCTTCCACTGCCTTATCATACAAGTTCCTTTCTTGTGGTTTATCAGTCAGAAGGAAACAGAAGGAGAGAAGGGAAAGGGAAGTGAGAGGAGATAACAAGGATGCCATTTTTCTGGAAGCGCAACTGTACCGGAATGTGGCCACAACAAGCAGGCCAGGGAGGCTCAGGCGGGGCAAGTCTCTCCCTAATTAGAAAAAATCAACCTTGCTATTCACAGGTAGGCGCCCTTCTTCCTCTTCAGGAAATCGCCTTTCCCTTATTTTGTCATTTTGCTTTTTGAAGCGAATAAGAAAAACAACAAATAAGAAGAGAAGACAGGGAATGACTAGGTAAAGAGAGGAGCTTTTCAATTTCCTCCCTATCTCTTATGTTACTTTTCCTTCTTGGGCGGGTGTCCTTTTTTCTTCCTTGAAGATGCAGAAAACTATCAAAAAGGACACCCGTTCCATCGCCCACAATTCCCTTCCTTATCTCCTATGCTCTTTTCCTTATTCATTGCAACAGGAGAATTCAGGAAAAGGGCCTCCATTCCCCTCTTGTTCTTCCTTTCTTGTGTTTTTGTCGTTTAAAGGGGAACAGGAGAAGAGAAGGCAAAGAGAAGGAGAGAGGAGAGATAAAAGGAACACAATGCTAATGGGAAGAGCCAAGAAAAGAATAGAAGAGAGATGAACAAAGAAGATGGAGAGACAAAACAAGGCGCAAAGAAGATGGCACTCTTCTTTATCTATCCTCTCTCCCTTCTCTCTCCCTTCCCTCTTTCTTATCGAAACAGAAAACGAAAAAGGAAGAACTTGAAAAGGAGAAGGGTAAGGACAAGAGCAGAAGAGACAGGCCAAAAAGAGGAATATGATGAACTGAAAAGAAGAGAAGACACAATAAACAAGGAGACGGATAGCACTCTTCTTTATCTATCATCTCTCCCTTCCTTGTCTCTCGCTTTTCCCTCTATAATTAAAAAAAAAAGGTGCCCTCTCTCCTCTTCAGGAAGCCCCCTTGCCCTTATTTTGCTAGCTTTCTGAAACGACAAGGAAAACAACACATAGAAAGAAAGGAAAAGGAATGAAACAATAGGCAGTGGAGCTCTTCAGTGTCTTTACCTATCTCTTTTCTTCTTTTTCTTTTTCATTCAATAAGGAAAAGAAGCTTCCTTTGGTCCTTTGGTGTGATTTTGAGATGTAAAAGAGAACAAGAGAAGAGAAGGGAGACCCGGGCTCGTAATTTAGTATTGAGGGGCAGGCCCGGGCTCGTGATTTAGCATCGGGGAATTTAAAAAACCAATTTCATTTCAATGTCCAGGGGCCCGATTTGGCCAAATTTTGCCGGGCAAAATTTGGCCAAATCGAGCCGCGCATTTCGCATCGCGTACGACGAGCAACCCGATTTGGCCAAATTTTGCCCGCAGACTGCCCGGCAAATTTGGCCAAATCGGGCTGCCCTTCGTATGCGATGAGAAATGCGCGGCTCGATGTGGCCAAATTTTGCCCGGAGGCTGCCCGGCAAAATCTGGCCAAATCCAGCCGCGCCTTTCTGGAGGCCCGAAATTATTTAAACTATCGCGGCTCGATTTGGCCAAATTTTGCCCGGAGGCTGCCCGGCAAAATTTGGCCAAATCGAGCCACGCATTTCTCATCGCATACGAAGGGCAGCCCGATTTGGCCAAATTTTGCCCGGAAGCTGCCCGGCAAAATTTGGCCAAATCGAGCCGCGAAAGTTTAAACAATTTCGGGCCTTCAGAAAGGCGCGGCTCGATTTGGCCAAATTTTGCCCGGAGGCTGCCCGGCAAAAATTGGCCAAATCGAGCCGCGCATTTCTCATCACGTTCGACGAGCAGCCCGATTTGGCCAAATTTTGCCCGCAGACTGCCCGGCAAAATCTGGCCAAATCGAGCCGCGCCTTTCTGGAGGCCCGAAATTATTTAAACTATCGCGGCTCGATTTGGCCAAATTTTGCCGGGCAGCCTCCGGGCAAAATTTGGCCAAATCGAGCGCGATATTTTATTCATGGCATACGAGAGAGAGCAGCCGATTTGGCCAAATTGTGCCCGCAGGCTGCCGGCACAATTTGGCCAAATCGAGCCGCGATAGTTTTAAATTATTTAGTTCGGTGTGAGAGGGGGGGGGGGGGGGCCTGGTCGCCCCCTGGCTCCCCACCCCCCCCTTTCGGATATTTAAATATTTTATTTTTTTTTAACATTTTTTCAAATTATTTCAATTATTTAAATTCCGGGGGGAAAAAACCGCAAAAGGGGGGGGGGGGGGGGCAGGCCCCACCCAGCCCCTGCCCCCCCCCTTTTCGGATTTAAATTATTTAAACTATATAAATTATTTAATTCCAGGGGGTGAATTAAATAATTTAAATAATTTAAATCTGAAAGGGGGGGTTCGGATTTAAATTATTTAAATTATTTAATTCTCCTCCCCGGAATTAAATAATTTAAATAATTTAAATAATTTAAATAATTTAAATAATTTAAATAATTTAAATAATTTAAATAATTTAAATAATTTAAATCCGAAAAGGGGGGGGGGGGGCAGGCCCCACCAGGCCCCCTCCCCCTCCCAGAATTAAATAATTTAAATAATTTAAATCCGAAAGGGGTGTTCAGGATTTAAATTATTTGATTTAATTCTGGGAGGGGGAGGGGGCCCGGTGGGGCCTGGCCCCCCCCCCTTTTCGGATTTAAATTATTTAAATTATTTAAATCATTTAAATTATTTAAATGATTTAATTCCAGGGGGGGAATAAATAATTTAAATAATTTAAATATGCAAAGGGGGGGTTCGGATTTAAATTATTTGAATTATTGAATTCCCCCCCCGGAATTAAATAATTTAAATAATTTAAATAATTTAAATAATTTAAATAATTTAAAAATTAAATAATTAAATTAATTAAATACTTGAATAATTTAAATCGCAAAGGGGGGGGGGGGGGGGGCATGCACACCGGCCCCCTCCCCCTCCCAGAAGTAAATATTTTTAAATAATTTAAAGCGACAAAGGGAGCGTTTTTTCAGGTTTAAATTATTTTAAATATTAATTCTGGGAAGGGGGGGGCCCGGTCCTGCCCCCCCCCCCTCTTTTCGGATTTAATTTATTTAAATTATTTAAATTACTTAAATTATTTAAATTATTTAAATTATTTAATTCAGGGGGTGGAATTAAATAATTTAAGTAATTTAAATGCGAAAGGGGGGGTTCGGATTTAAATTATTTAAATTATTTAATTCCCCCCCCCCCGGAATTAAATAATTTAAATAATTTACATAATTTAAATAATTTAAATAATTTAAATAAATTAAATAATTTAAATAATTTAAATCCGAAATGGGGGGGGGGGGCCAGGCCCACCAGGCCCCTCCCACTCCCAGAATTAAATAATTAAATATTTTTTTTTTTAAACTCAGAGAAAGGGAGTGTTCGATTTCAATTATTCAAATTGTTAAATTCTGGGAGGGGGAGGGGGCCGGTGGGGGTGCCCCCCCACTTTCGGATTTAAATTATTTAAGTATTTAAATATTTAATTTTCCAGGGGAATAAATAATTTACAATAATTTGTAAATCTGAAGGGGTGGTTCGGATTATTTTTTAAATATAAATTATTAATTCACCTTTACCCCCCCCCCCCCCCCCCCACCCCCGTGGAATTTAATAATTAAAATAATTTAAATTTAAAAAAATTTAAATAATTAAATGAAATTTAAATTAATTTAAATAATTTAAATAATTTAAATAATTTAAATAATTTAAATAATTTAAATAATTTAAATAATTTAAATAACTTAAATCCGAAAAGGGGGGGGGGGCAGGCCCCACCAGGCCCCCTCCCCCTCCCAGAATTAAATAATTTAAATAATTTAAATCCTGAACACCCCTTTCGGATTTAAATTATTTAAATTATTTAATTCTGGGAGGGGGATGGGGCCCGGTGGGGCCTGGCCCCCCCCTTTTCGGATTTAAATTATTTAAATTATTTAAATTATTTAAATTATTTAATTCCAGGGGGGGAATTAAATAATTTAAATAATTTAAATCTGAAAGGGGGGGTTCGGATTTAAATTATTTAAATTATTTAATTCTCCCCCCCGGAATTAAATAATTTAAATAGTTTAAATAATTTAAATAATTTAAATGATTTAAATAATTTAAATAATTTAAATAATTTAAATAATTTAAATAATTTAAATAATTTAAATAATTTAAATAATTTAAATAATTTAAATAATTTAAATAATTTAAATCCGAAAAGGGGGGGGGGGCAGGCCCCACCCGGCCCCTTCCCCCTCCCAGAATTAAATAATTTAAATAATTTAAATCCGAAAGGGGTGTTCAGGATTGAAATTAATTAAATTATTTAATTCTGGGAGGGGGAGGGGGCCCGGTGGGGCCTGGCCCCCCCCCTTTTCGGATTTAGATTATTTAAATTATTTAAATTATTTAAATTATTTAAATTATTCAAATTATTTAAATTATTTAAATTATTTAATTCCAGGGGGTGAATTAAATAATTTAAATAATTTAAATCTGAAAGGGGGGGTTCGGATTTAAATTATTTAAATTATTTAATTCCCCCCCCCCCCTGGAATTAAATAATTTAAATATATTAAATAATTTAAACAATTTAAAAAATTTAAAAAAATTAAATAATTTAAATAACTTAAATCCGAAAAGGGGGGGGGGGGGGGGG
>CAJNDS010001655.1:0-11812 GCA_905221605.1 Symbiodinium natans | reverse complement strand
ATAATGTTTACCGGGGGCATAATATAGTACGTTTAAAGAGGCCCCCGGGCAATATTAATACTATAATACTAATGGTGTAGTTCTCACGCACTCTTTTTATTGGATTACAAATAAACGCAGTGAGTGCGTGAATACAATAATAAAGAGTGAGAACGAAACCACTCTCTGAACCAGCTATTTAATGAGTGAAGTGAACAAAGTGAATTGGTAAGAAATTTATGACGCACGCAGTTCACGCTTTCACTTCACGCCCCACTTCGTTCATACATGCGTTCACTTCATTTGTAATTAAATTCACGCATGAAGTGCAAGCATTCTATTCACTTCGTTCTTACTTCTATCACTACACTCAGCATATTATCCCGGGGGCGCATTATTAGTATTATTATTGCCCCCGTACTACGTTTCATTCATGCGCTTCATGCGTTCCCTTATAAGCGCATTCATTATGTTCTCTTCGTAGTACTAATAAGGGACGCAGGAAAGGACGCTTTCTAAGGACCGGCCCAGCGAAGAGAACTCAATTTTTGTATTATAAGGGCGTACATTTCGCGAGCCAAAAGTAAAATAGTAAAACGGCTCGCATTTCTTACGCACATTATATTTTCTCTTCTTACTTCGTTCGTAATTTAATCATAAAATCGCGCATTCACTTCGTTTCTTTGCATTTTATATTAAATTATTCACTACGTAGTTATATCACTTGGTAAATCTACTGGTGATGGTACTACTGCCCGGGCAATAGGATAATAGTACGAAGTGAATACAATGAAGTGAATTATAAGTGAAGCGCATGAATTCACTGAATGTATGAACGTAACAAAGAACGTAGTGCGTGCTCTCTGTTCTTGTCTTCTTACCGCACGCTATAATATAATAATATAAAAAAAAAGCCCCTTAAAAATACTAAATTACAAACTTGTGCGTGAATTTAGTATATTTAATGTGGGCGTTTTGCACGGGCTAGTAAATTTAATAATAAAATCGAGCGTTCTTTCACGCCTTGCATTTTATTTATTAAATTAGCCCGTTAATAATATTATATTGTATGTGCTGCAAAAGACCCACTAAAACTACTGTATTTCGATGGGTCTTTTAGCGAGCACCAGGACACAGCTTATGATTGAGGATTTTTCCAGTAGAAATCTCTTGTTTACTTCGTTCTTCTATTTCATTGTCATTCATGCTTCGTTCACACGTTCACTCATTATAATGCCAATTAAATAGAATGAACGCCCGTGAACAATAGTATGAAGATAATAATACGGGCGGTTTTTATCTCTCATTTCGCCCGTTGTGTTCTCTTCGTTCATGCGGCCGTACAAAAATTCTATTTGGCCGCTCATTTTGCTCACTGCGTTCATGCGATAAAAGCCCAATGAAAGAAGAACGGGGCTTTTATCTTATTCACTTCGTTCTCCCTTATACTCCTATTATTCTATTCACGCGGGCTTATTAAAAGACGCACGCATGCATTTGTTCACGTTGTTCACGCATTTATCGTGCGGTTACAGAAGCCCGCGGTAATACTATGAATGAAGGTTTACCGGGTGGTGAGGGTGGTTTCGTTCACTTTATTCATTGCGGCTTTCATGCTTCTCTTCGTTCATTATAAAGCCGCATGAATAAAAGAAAGCACCCTTGACAGACAGAAGACTCATGCATCTATAGAACTTGGTCCAGAGATTCATGGTGGTTCGTGCGTAAGGTAACAACTGACCAAGAACCCGGGATAGAAGTACGAAGAGAGTTATAGTTCGTGCGTATTATAATGAAGTGAGTGTACGAACGAAGCATGAATACGCACGAAATATAAGGAACGAAGTGAATTCTCTTCGCGGGGCTTTTTAATTACGTTTTTACCCAGCGGTAATATAATAATACTAATAAAAGGTCATAATATTAATATTAATAGTACTTTTATATTATTATAACACTACGTTCGTATTATTCTCTTAATATTGTATGAACGTAGTATATTATAAGTGAAAGTGTGAGCACAGTGCGTGAATTACATTACAAGCGTGCGAACACGTGAAGAGAATTATTATAGCGCCCTTATTAATACTATGTGGGCGCATTAAGTGAAGAGAATAATAGGGGCCCTTATAATATTAGTACTAAAAGAGCTCTCTTCACGTTCACTTCGTTCATAATGTAGTTCACGCACGCCCGTTATAATATAATTCGTGCACAAGTTTACAATTATATTATAGGGGCGTGTAGTTCACTCCATTATTCTCTTCACTCACTACACTCTTTATAAACTATACGGGGTGGTCACTGAGCGAGGGGAAAAGGTACTAAAAACTAGACCAAAGACTCAGGGATTCATTGTGGTAACAACTGCCCCCGTTAACCGTCCGTGAACTCCTTAAAAGCCCACAAACATTATAATTCACGCACAAGTTTGTAATTATAATGTGGGCTTTTAGGAGATTCCGGAAGGTTAGACAGGCGGTTGGGGTCCCGAGGGTGGGTTCCTTTTCAAGAGAGTTCCTGTCACGTAGAAAGACTCATGATGGTACGGTTTCTAAGTCAAGATGGTAATGTCATGAGTGAAGAGTTCATGGGCAAGACTGACAGGTGGGATGGATTCCAGGGTCTAGAGATCATTAGTATTATTCCTAGAGAGCCAGGTGAACCAGACCGTGAGGCAAGGGTGTGAACGTATGGGCGAATATAATAAAAGCGCCCCTATAATATACTAATTTATAAACTAGTGCATGAAATTAGTATATTAATAGAGCGGCGCGTATATAATTCGCCCATGTGTTCACTTAGTACATTTCATATGCTCTCTAGGGATTATAAGGACGCACGATATTAAATTCGTTTCGTTCGCTAATTATTTTCTCATTTCGCAAGTTCACTTATAATTATATTAAAAGGGAACAAAAGGAGTAAGAAGTGAACTATAGAAAGATAGAAAGCTTCCTGGGTAAAAATCTCCTATCAAAACGAGAACTCTTATAATTTAGTAAATTTAATATTGTTCATGCGTGAGCGATTATAACATTAAGGACGTACTATTATTCTATGAACGTAATGACACACGCACACCATGAGCCTCATTCGCTTGTCCATAGAATTATATTAGAAGTGAACGAAGTATTATTGAGTTAGTTCGTGAAGAAGCGAAGCGAATAATAAATCCAAAAATGAGATAACTTCGTAGTAATATGAAAGGAGAAGAGAATGCGTGAAGAGAATATTATTGTCATCCTGTGCTCCCTTCATTATATTCTCGCGGGATAATAATAAGCGTGAAGAGAATAATATTACAAGGGCGTCTTTTTGCTCGTAGTAATATTATGAACGGCCAAGTGCTCAGGGTCTTATTGTTAGGCCGTTGGCTTCCTCGTAATCAAGGATGACTCAATTTCTGAGAGACGAGGGTAGTGACAGTGAGGAAGTCATTACACCGCTCATGCTGGACGGAACTTACCTGTCAAGGAATTTTGCTACCTTAGGACCTTTCCTAACCTTACAGCCGCCGTTTGCAAAAGGCCCCATAAAATAAGCTAATTTCGTGCGTCTTTTCACTCCTTACAAATTAGCATATTTTATTAGGACTTTTGGGTATTTCTACGGGCCAGTAATATAGTATTTTTATTAGGCCCGTCTATAACTCTATTATTAGTGCATCCCGGGCGCATATAAAGATAATAGTATTTTGCCCGGGGTTATAATAAGAAGAGAGAAGAATATTATATGCGCACGAATAAAAGACACGTGTGTGCGCGTTATTCATTCTTTCGTTCACAAGTTCACTCAATCCTTTTATTATTAAATGTACTCGCGGGCAAAGATAATAATGTGAATGAGCCCGCGAGGAAAGATAATAATACCAGAGAATAATACTAATAAAATATACTAAATTATAAAGAGAATATAAGGGCTTATAAATATACTAAATTATAACTCCTTATAATCCGTTAAATCGTTATCATATTGTTCACGTGTTCACGCACTATTATTATATTCATGCGTCCCTTATAATATAATAATAGAGCGCTCACTGCGTTCTCTTCACACATCCTCACGCCCCCGTTTCGCTCGTGCACGAAGTAAATTCACGCGTTCGCTTGGCTTCCTTGTAATTTACTTCACTCACTCTCTTCACTTATAACTATCCCGGGCTGGCTCATAAGGTACTAACTCCTAGATCAAGAGAGCACAGGCGGTTGGGGTCCCGAGGGTGGGTTCCTTGTCAAGAGAGTTCCTGTCACGTAGAAAGACTCATGATGGTACGGTTTCTAGGGTAGATTTCTAGGGGTTAACAGGAGCTAGAGATAGAGGTTAATATGGCCTGGTGATAGAGGTTGATTGGTTAGAGCTAGAGATAGAGGTTAGGGTCTCAAGAGCCCGGGCGGTAACACTACATCTTAATACTACGGGCTCCAACCTCGCGACTCCCCGAAATCCACCCTTTGAGACAGTAGTTTCTCCTTGTTCACCTATTCACTTCTTTCCATTGCATTCTTTTCCTTCACTCCTTTAATACCGTGAAGCGAATGCAATTACAAGTAAACGAAGTGCATAAATGAACGAGTTTGCGCGTGAATTGCATGAACGAAACAAAACCAGCTATTTACTTTCATAATCTTGTTTGCGCTTGTAATTTAATTGTAAACTTGTGCACGAATTAAATGAGAAAAGCGCACACAATATTATTACACGGGCTAGTAATAAAATATACGTGACGCCCGTGTTCTATTAGTAAATAGCTGGTCCTTGTGCGTTCATTATATTCGCGCATTTATAGTATTTTTCCGCGGGCATATTAAGAGAAGAGAATTATAGTGAGCCCGCGAAATTAGTGTGTTTCGTTCGTACTTTTAATAGGTTTCGTGCGTACGCTTCTCTCCCTTACAAACCTATTAAAATGTACTCTCTTCACTCTTAATATTACTTTTTATGCGCCCAAGAAGAAGAGAATTAAGGGCGCAATAGTAGTATTTGGGCGTTCACTTCACTCACTACTTTCATTTCGCTCACTCACTCTCTATATTCATTCACTACGTTCGTTCTTTCTTCGCTTGGTTTTCATGCGTCCTTTCACTCCTTATAAAACCAAGTGAAGAGAACTAGAACGAAGTGAGTGAATGAATAAAGTTCGTACACGCGCAAATAAAATAAAGAGAGTGCGCGTGATGCATCCTGGACGTGAATTCACTTCGTAAACTCATTCATTCACTTCCCCTATATTAAAAAGACCTTGGAAACGGGGGGTTCTATAGGTTAAACGAGCCCAGGTGAAGAGAATAGTACTTCGGCTGCTTCGGCGGTTGGTTTCGTTCTTACTTCGTTCAATTGATAACTCACTCCCTTCACTCCTTCGTTAATTTGCATTTCAAGTGAACGAAGTGAACGCCCCACAACAACCGTATCATCCTGGAACTTGGAGCCCTTAATCATATTGTTGTTACTGTACTTCGTTCATGCGTTCATTACGTTCACTTCGTTCCCTAATTCACTTATTCTCTTCGTATTAATATCATGCGTGCGGCAATAAGAAAAGAAAAGAAAAAGCCGCACAAACGAACGCACACTATTAATATTCTCACTCCCATATAATTCTTTTGTTTCGGGCGTGTTAATTGTGCGTTCATGACTTCGTTCTCTTCATTCACGCATTAATAATATAATTCGCGCGTTACCTTGCAATTATATTATTACTGCGCTCATTACATTCTCTTCGTGGTTTCGTTCACTTTATTAATGCGGTTCATGCGTTACATTCATTTCATTCACTTCACTTATAACCGCATTAATAATGTTATCTACACTCTTTCTATTATACGGGCTAGTAATTATATCGCCCGTGACAGTAATAATAGTTTTAGTGTACCCGCGAGCATAAAATAAGAAGAGCTCGCGAATTCAGTTCATGCGTTCACTAAATTCATGAGTACGTTCATTCACAAGCTCACTCACTTCCTTATAATTTAGTTCTCTTATTAATAATATTGTGTCCGGGCGAATATATTAAGTGAACGCCCGGGTTATATTATAGTAAGCGCGGGCATAAAATATAGTAAATTAAATGGGCCCGCGATAATAAGAAAATAAGTGAATGAAAAGATACCAAAAAATCCCCCACTTCGTTCATTCGCTTATTTAATTCACGCACTACGTTCATTCCATTCACTTCGTTTGTAATTAAAACGCTCTATCACTTCGTTCTTTCAGTAGTATTATGATATTACCGTACGGCCGGGCGTATTAAAAGCGTACGAAAAGAATGTACGAAATAGACGCCCGGGGAAAAGAGCAAATTTTAGAATGAATTTCGTGCGTCTTTCTCTCACTTCGTTCTTTCTTTCCTTACAAATTCATTATAAAATTGTATGCTCTTTTAGTAGTATTAATATGTGCGCGAGCATAATATAATATCGTGGGCTCGCGAACACTAAAAGCCCTATAAAAATACTAAATTATAAGGAACCTGTGACGCATGAATTTAGTATATTTTAACGGGCTTTTGGGGAAGCGTCTGTAAGGTTGGGATATTCTGTCTAGACATTAAGACTCAGCCCCAGATCAACCATTAACAGGAGCTAGAGATAGAGGTTAGGTGACAGGGAGAGAGCGGTTACCCTTTACTTTTCCTTTCGTACACCATCAATCTCATGACACCTTAACTGCCCGGCGGTTCCAGTCCAAGAACTACTGACTCTGCCCTAGAATCCGTCCGTGAATGCGTTTACTTCGTTCACTTATTCACTTATAGCCCCTATATTAATAGTACGAAGTGAAGGTAAAGAATGCACGCTTCACTTCGTAATATAAATATAGGCCCTTTTCTCTCTTCTTTTTCTCTTCACATAATATTATTCACGCGCTTCGCTTGTAATAATATTATTATGAAGAGAACAGAAGTAGGAAAAGGAGTAAATAATAGAATACTGTTGTGGCCGCACAGTTCTTTTCTTTCTTTCGTGCGGCATAATGTGCGCCCCAATAAAAACACTCATTACGGGCGCATAAAAGCACGCACACTACTTTTTTAATTCGCGAACTAACTTCGTTCGCATGCTCACGTCTTTTAATAGGAAGACCGCCGGTAAGAACTGAATGTGTGGTCCAACAGCCCGGAAAACCCCCTAATATTATATGAACGAAGTATTTTAACGGGCCAAATAGTACTTTTATTCACTGGCCCGTACTATTATTACGGAGAGAGAAGTGATTACAATAAAATTATGAGAGCGCGCAATAATATTATTGTAAGCACGTACGAACGAAGTACCAACATCAGGTTCTCCAGCTATAACCGTGTAACACCTTGGAATCATGACCAATGAGCCCTTAGTATTATAGCTGGTTAACCTTCCCAAAAGCCCTTAATTTTAATATTAAATGTAATGGTAAGGACGCAAGGACGCACGCATTCCATTTTGAATATAAAATTTAGGTCTTTTGCCCACAGTTATAGACCCTTGGATTCATCACCCAGTTCTTTCTAGCGGTTACAAATGATTTCCTCTTCCAAAATCCTGTCTCACTGCGTTAATATTTTAATGGGCGTTTTCGTGCTTCCTTTTAATTCATTACAAAACGCCATTAAAATATTCATACGGGCTAGTTCACATCTTATTACTTTATTACTAGCCCGTACACTAATTATGCACGCAGTAAGTTCTTTTCACACGTGCTATAATACTATTATTCTCTTATCGCGGGCTCATAATAAAATAGTAAAATTGCCCGCGGGATGCATGAAGAGAATAATATGAGGATTTAGTATTATGTCCCGGGCATATAATAATATAATAAAGACGCCCGGGGTAATAAGATAAAAGACCATATAATTTTATATTAAATTGTAAGGAATGAAACGAAGTGTAAAGACGCACGAATTTAATAATAAAATTTGGGCTTTTTCGTACACGCGTGAACACATGGGCGAATTTCCTAAAAAGCCCATACAATTATAATGCGTGCACAAGTTTACCATTATAATATGGGCTTTTAAGGAATTATATTCGCCCATACGTTCACACCCTTGCCTCACGGTCTGGTTCACCTGGCTCTCTAGGAATAATACTACTGATCTCTAGACCCTGGAATCCATCCCACCTGTCAGTCTTGCCCATGAACTCTTCACTCATGACATTACCATCTTGACTTAGAAACCGTACCATCATGAGTCTTGCCCACACAGTACAACCATTAACTCCCCGAGGTAGTATCCTGTCATTCTGGGGCTGGTACTTCGGGCGGGTCTTTTCACTGCCTTTTTGTTCTTATATTTCGTGAATTGTAAGCTGGCGCACGAATGCACGAAATGTAAGCACAATAAGGGTGAAAAGGGCCCCACGTAATAATAATAATGCAAAGCGTGCGTAAACTTACCTTTGCATTATAATTATTATGTGGGGGAGTGAATGAACTATGTGAATTCACGTACGACCTTAGGACTTATTATGAGTGTAACCGCTAAAACACCTTGAGACCCTAACTCTCATATCTTGGTCTAACCGTTCACACCCTTGGAATCGCATGCCAGGTTAACCGTGTATAAGCCCCGTCCATTAATGCACTAAGTTTTAATATTATTGCAAGCTTGCGCGCGAATATATTAAAATTTAGTACATTTAATTGGGGCTTTTACCCCCCTTTATTATACTACTAAAAAGCGTGCACAAGTTTACCTTTTTAGTATTATAATTAAAGGGGGTAATCTGGGGCTGAGTCTTAATGTCTTGAGTTACTAACCGGCTTAGAGACCAGTCCAACCGCAGCACCCATCACACCTCAAAATCACCCCTTTAAGACAGCACCCATCCCCTATTGACCCTAGAGTTAGTTCACCCATCACACCTTGAGACCCTGGAATCCATCCCACCTGTCAGTCTTGCCCATGAACTCTTCACTCATGACATTACCATCTTGACTTAGAAACCGTACCATCATGAGTCTTTCTACGTGACAGGAACTCTCTTGACAAGGAACCCACCCTCGGGACCCCAACCGCCTATGCTCTCTTGATCTAGGAGTTAGTACCTTATGAACGTACCAGCCCGGGAGTCTAGTTAGTATACTATAGGTGAAGAGAGTAATATTATTGTAATTACAAGGAAACGAACGTGACGCGTGAATTACAATAATATTATGAACGTAACAACCGGGGCTGGGATCCTAACTCCTAAAGACCCCAACATGACGTAGAAAACCCCCTGTCATCAGTGATCACTTGTCCTTTAACCGTACACTCACCCTCTCTCTGCGTTCTCTTCATGCGTTCACTTATTCACTCCGTTCATTCATTAAGTTCACGCATTAATATTATTACAAGTGAACGCAGAGAACGCGTGAATAATATTATAATGCGTGCACGAAATGAGAGGACGAGTGCACGAACTACAGCCCTTATCATGAGACTGTGGATTAACCGTGTAAACGAGAACTCCTATTAAAATATAAGGAAACAAGGGAGTGAAACGAGTGCGTGACGCATGAGTTTAATTGGGGTTTTCGTACGGGCTAGTATATTTTAATGCAAAGCGTGCGTTTCTTACCTTTGCATTACAATATACGCCCGTGTTGACTGACCGCTGAATCAAGAAAAAGTGAACCATATGACCGCCCGGATGTTGGGGTTTTTGGTACGTTCTCTCCCTTTCTATCAACCTTCGTTCACACGCCATTAATATTATTATAAGGAGTTTATGACGCATGAATAATATTAGAATGGCGCGTGAAAAGAAAGAGATGAAAGGGGAAGAGAGAACGCATTAAAATAATTAAATTCACGCGGGTCTTTTCGCCCTTGTAATTTAATATTTTAATGGGTGAACGGGGCGGTTAGCGAACTAATGTCAAGAGACGGCGGTGTGGGGGCTTCAGGGTGTGGTTGACATGTGGTTCTTGGTGGTTCCGCGGTTGGTTTCATGGACAGAACTAAACATAAGGTCTCAAAGGGGGGCGTTCTCACTGTGTTCATGAACTAGCCCGTACAATAAGGCTTGGGATTCACTCCGTTCATCTGTTTCCAATCTTATTGTAACCGCTGCGTTCATTCACAATCATATTTTTCTATTATTAGAAAATGAAAGGAGTTTATGATTCACGCGTGTTATCTTATGAGCGTGACAGGAATTCTATTAATTATTAAATAACCGTGTAAACGGGCTCGCTATTAATATTGTATTCTCGCGACACAAAGGATTTTATCTTCGCGAGGAATTCATTCATTTGTTCTCTCATTTCATTCGTTCTCTATTATTCTCTTCACTTAATATCTTATATCCCGGGCAGTTTACTTTCTTCTCTTAACTTCTAGCCCGGGTAAACGAATTGAATGGGTTTTTAGGGGATTTGTAATATAAACCAATGAACGAATACAAGAAATGAATACAATTTTAATACAAGCGAATACAAATGCACTTACAATATTATACGGGCGAATGAATTTATAAGTGCACACCTTGGGATCTTCTGGACCACTTAATAATACTGAAAGACCGTAACAAATGCAGGAAATCTATTGTTTCGGGGGTTCCAAGGGAGCACTAATAATAAAATACTATATGAAGTGAGTACGAAGATATGAATGTAGCGGCCACTTTCTAGTAGATTTTAAATAGGCCGCAATATTAGTATTATTATTCACTCCTTTGTGCGTTTTCTTGTTGCGTACGCGTGAACATATAAAATAAAGGTGTTATCTTATGATCTCTTCATAATATTATTATTGGTGAAGTGAATTAGCAACTAGACCACTAATAAAATACTATTAAATGCATGACAGGCAAAGTGAATACGAAAATCTTAATTGCATGTGTCATTCATTTTATAACCGCGGGCGAACGAAATAAAAACGAAATAATGTGTGCCCGCGAGTATAATTAGTGTGTGAGCGCCGGAATGATCATAATGACACACGCACGATATTATTATTCTATTCTTTTCTGGTGATTAACGCGTGTTAAAAGATGCGAAGTGAGTACAGTGAGACACGATAATAATGCGAAATGGAATGAAGTGCGTGAGCTGCATTAATACGCTTATTGCATGCGTTCGCCTATTTAATGCATGCGTGAGCGAAACGAACGCATGACATCCATGAAGTGAACATAAACCCCCAAATGACCGTAACATAATAATACTAATACTGAAGGGGATGAAATTATATTACAAATGAATTCCTTTCCAAATTAATATTTGATTTCTACATTAATAAAATATGGTCTTTTTCCTAGTTTATTTCACTAATTAATGCGCTAATATACTAATAGAGAACATACGATATTATATTACAAGCGCGCTAAGTGAATAAAAGTAGAGAACGCACTTATTATATTATAAATCCCCTGTCATTCTCTTCGTTCATTCTGTAGTAAATCTCATAATGACACCCGCGGATAAAAGTGAACAAGGTAACAACAACATGACTGGCGAATGGAATGAATTTTAAGGTGTCCAAAAGGGCGTTATCTCTGGCTCTTTCTATAGGACCTTTTCATCCAAAAGGGCGTTAACAGATGATTCGTGCATTTAAACGAGCTAGCGAATACGGGGGCTTCGTGAACAAATACGCGAATTAAAGGGGCATTTCTTGAATTCCAAAATCTCACATTAAAACGCCCTTATAATTACATTGCATTTTACCTACAGCTTTTAATATAATAATTCACGATCTTATTCATTAAGTGAACAAAGGTGTGAATGATGCACGCAGTAAAAACCCAATAAAATAATATTATGCGTGCACACAGGATTATAAACTTGTATTATTATAACGAAGTGAACAAGGACACAAAATATGAATGGTGTACGCACTTCATTCCTAACTTTCCAAAAG
>CAJNDS010001654.1:0-11868 GCA_905221605.1 Symbiodinium natans | reverse complement strand
AAAGGCTCCTTCAGTTACATAAGCCCTGCTCACACACCGACCCAATTAGGGAGGTGAATACAAAGGCTCCTTGGCAGCATTCACACAGGCTCTGATCACATCCCGACCCAATTAGGGAGGGGAACGCAAAGGCTCCATGGCTGCATTTACACAGGCCCTCATCACATCCCGCCCCAATTAGGGAGGGGAATGCAAGGCTCCTTGGCTGCATTTACACAGGCCCTGATCACATCCCGACCCAATTAGGGAGGTGAATACAAAGGCTCCTGGGCTGCATTTACACAGACCCTGATCACATCCTGACCCAATTCGGGAGGTGAACACTGCATTTACACAGGCCCTGATCACATCCTGTCCCAAAGTAGGGAGAGAAACAAAAGGCTCCTTGGCTGCATTTACACAGGCCCTGATCACATCCCGACCCAATTAGGGAGGTGACTACAAAGGCTCCTTGGCAGCATTCACAGAGGCCCTGATCACATCCCGACCCAATTAGGGAGATGAACACAAGCCTCCTTGGCAGCATTTTCACAGGCCCTGATCACATCCCGACCCAATTAGGGAGAATCACAAGGCTCCTTGGCTGCATTTACACAGGTCTTGATCACATCCCGACCCAGTTAGGGAGGTGACTACAAAGGCTCCTTGGCAGCATTCACAGAGGCCCTGATCACATCCCGACCCAATTAGGGAGGGGAATGCAGGGCTCCTTGGCTGCATTGACACAGGCCCTGATCACATCCCGACCCAATTAGGGAGAATCACAAGGCTCCTTGGCTGCATTTACACAGGTCTTGATCACATCCCGACCCAATTAGGGAGGTGAATAAAAAGGCTCCTTGGCTGCATTTACACAGGCCCTGGTCACATCCCGACTCAATTAGGGAGGGGAATGCAAGGCTCCTTGGCTGCGTTTAGACAGTCCCTGATCACATCCCGACCCAATTAGGGAGATGAACACAAGCCTCCTTGGCAGCATTTTCACAGGCCCTGATCACATCCCGACCCAATTAGGGAGAATCACAAGGCTCCTTGGCTGCATTTACACAGGTCTTGATCACATCCCGACCCAATTAGGGAGGTGAATACAAAGGCTCCTTGGCTGCAGTTACACAGGCCCTGATCACATCCCGACCCATTTCGGGAGGGGAATGCAAGGCTCCTTGGCTGCATTTACACAGGCTGACCCAATTAGGGAGAGAAACACAAGGCTCCTTGGCTGCATTTACACAGCCCTTGATCACATCCCGACCCAATTAGGGAGGTAAATACAAAGGCTCCTTGGCAGCATTCACACAGACCCTGATCACATCCCGACCCAATTAGGGAGGGGAATGCAAGGCTCCTTGGCTGCATTTACACAGGCCCTGATCACATCCCGACCCAATTAGGGAGGTGAATGCCAAGGCTCCTTGGCTGCATTCAAACAGGCCCTGGTCACATCCCGACCCAATTAGGGAGGGGAATGCAAGGCTCCTTGGCTGCATTTACACAAACCCTGATCACATCCTGACCCATTTAGGGAGGGCAATGCAAGGCTCCCTGGCTGCATTTACACAGGCCCTGGGAGGGGAATGCAAGGCTCCTTGGCTGCATTTACACAGGCCCTGATCACATCCCGACCCAATTAGGTAGAATCACAAGGCTCCTTGGCTGCATTTACACAGGT
This sequence comes from Symbiodinium natans, assembly GCA_905221605.1. Classification (NCBI taxonomy): domain Eukaryota; class Dinophyceae; order Suessiales; family Symbiodiniaceae; genus Symbiodinium; species Symbiodinium natans. The sequence goes on along the minus strand of CAJNDS010001654.1, from coordinate 10,199 downwards.
CTTGATCACATCCCGACCCAATTAGGGAGGTGAATACAAAGGCTCCTTGGCTGCAGTTACACAGGCCCTGATCACATCCCGACCCAATTCGGGAGGGGAACACAAGGCTCCTTGGCTGCATTTACACAGGCCCTGATCACATCCTGATCCAATTAGGGAGAGAAACACAAGGCTCCTTGGCTGCATTTACACAGCCCTTGATCACATCCCGACCCAATTAGGAAGGTAAATACAAAGGCTCCTTGGCTGCATTTACACAGCCCTTGATCACATCCCGACCCAATTAGGGAAGGGAATGGAATGCTTCTTGGCTGCATTCACACAGGCCCTGATCACATCCGGACCCAATTCGGGAAGGGAATGCAAGGCTCCTTGGCTGCAGTCACACCACATCCGGACCCTGGCTGCATTTACACAGCCCTTGATCAATTAGGGAGGTAAATACAAAGGCTCCTTGGCAGCATTCACACAGGCCCTGATCACATCCCGACCCAATTAGGGAGGGGAATGCAAGGCTCCTTGGCTGCAATTACACAGGCCCTGATCACATCCCGACCCAATTAGGGAGGGGAATGCCAAGGCTCCTTGGCTGCATGCAAACAGGCCCTGGTCACATCCCGACCCAATTAGGGATGGGAATGCAAGGCTCCTTGGCTGCATTTACACAAACCCTGATCACATCCTGACCCATTTAGGGAGGGCAATGCAAGGCTCCCTGGCTGCATTTACACAGGCCCTGGGAGGGGAATGCAAGGCTCCTTGGCTGCATTTACACAGGCCCTGATCACATCCCGACCCAATGAGGGAGAATCACAAGGCTCCTTGGCTGCATTTCGCACAGGTCTTGATCACATCCCGACCCAATTAGGGAGGTGAATACAAAGGCTCCTTGGCTGCAGTTACACGGGCCCTGATCACATCCCGACCCAATTCGGGAGGGGAACGCAAGGCTCCTTGGCTGCATTTACACAGGCCCTGATCACATCCTGACCCAATTAGGGAGAGAAACACAAGGCTCCAGGAAGATGGCACTGTCCTGGTGGAAGGAGTGCAGGGCAAGACCGCTTCCCCAGCTCGTCTAGACTGCTTGCACAAAGCCTTGCAAGAGCTGAAAGCGCAGCACCGCCTCTACCAGGCAAACCCAGCAGTGGAGGGAGCCTTAACAAGAATGGAAATCATCCTCGCTGGAAAAGTGCAGCCGTGTACAAGCGCAGCGGCAACGACAGACCGCGAAACCTCCCAAGGGCGCCAAACGGGGGAGTCCGGTGGCGCACACTCCTCGGCCTTGGGGGGCGAAGCGCAGCACTCGGAAAACGCAGCGGCCTCTGTCGAAACAATGGAAGAGAAGGAAGACAGGCTAGAGATGACGTACCTGATCCCCAAAGAGCTGAACGCCCCCAGAGCGGACACTGTGGAGCTGCAGAAAATCCGAAGCACTTCGGAGCTCACGGACGACATGGACGTGAAGTTCTTCCCACACCTGTTTTCCACGTGCACAGGCGGATGGCAGAATGGATATGGAAGCTTCTCCCAATACGCTCGCAAGCTCTCGGGCAACATCAACGTGAGGATCGGCAACCAGCAGGCTCCAGTCGGGAAGACCAAGTACCAAGAGGGCAAAGGTCAGGTGTTTACAGCCCTGAGGGACATCCCAAAAAGCACCTGAGATTGCTTATCACTGAGCATTCGTTAGAGAAGAGAGCGCAGCGCAAGGCTCCTTGGCTGCATTTACCGGCCCTGATCACATCCCGACCGAACTAGGCAGGGGAACACAAGGCTCTGTGCCTGCATGTACAGGCCCTGATCACATCCCGACCCAATTAGGGAGGGGAATGCAAGGCTCCTTGGCTGCATCTGCACAGGTCCTGCTCACACCCTGAAGGGAACACAAGGCTCCTTGGCTTCATACACAGGCCCTGATCACATCCCTACCCAATTAGGGAGGCCAAGGCTCCTTGGCTGCGTTCACGCAGGCCCTGATCACATCCGACCCAGTCAGGGAGGGAATGCAAGGCTCCTTGGCTGCATTTACACAGGCCCTGATCACATCCTGACCCAGTTAGGGAAGGGAACGCAAAGGCTCCTTGGGGGCAGCCTTCTTCACTGAAGCGGACATGGGCAACGCCGTGCAGGTTGTCCTCGAAGAAGGTGGGGTGGAACGAGGTGAAGCTGCAGAGGACCACGCGGCGCCAGGTGGCTTCTACTCCTCGGAAGTGCTTGCGCAGGTACTGCAAACCAAGGCCATGGCTGCTTTTGGTCGTGTGAGGTGGCAAATGGACCTTCAACCCGTCGTGAGCAAGCACGATCTGGAAGCAGCTGCCGGGGCGGTGCAGAACCGGGACAACGCACACTGGGTGGCATATCGATATTTCCATGAGAAGATCTTCAGGTTGGACTCCCTGGCTTGTACCCGCAGAGCAGAGCAGATACCGGAAGCCGTCTTCTTGGCGGAGCTCGCTCGACATCCCGCGACCTACTGCATCCGAGAGGTCTAGCCGCGGCTGCCATCTCCTAACAATGTTGTGATGCCGCGAGGACACCCCTGGTGCTCCACGCCAACGTTTCACCCCCCCACAGACCAGCGTTCTCACGCGAGATCGCACAAGGCAAGGCAGAAACCAACGCGCCAGCTCATGCTCATGTGATGGATGGATGTGTGGCAAGACTGGCGCCCCAGCAAACCTGAGCAACAACTGCGCCGCTCTTCTCTGCGGGCTCAAGATTAGAGTTACCCCAAAAAAAAGACATGGTTTTCTTTCAGAAACCTATCCAAAAAGCGAGACGAGGTGTCGAAACAATCAAATCAATATCACCATGACAAGACGAAAGACAAGAATTACAAGCATTTGCTGTCAAGAACCAACATGCTCAACTTCTCCTGGCCCAGAACTGCAGACATGGACAGAAGACCACCAGACCTTCAAGCATCAGGTCCGTCTCTTCCACGGAGTTCAGAAAGGTTTTAATGAATTGTTATATCAAATGTTGCCGAAGATACACCTCCAGCAACAAATCAAATTCTTTTCCTCCCCGAGAAGGCTCAAGAGATCGTGGGACCGAAAATATTGCCCTTTCCACCCCAAATAGTCCGGACACAATATCCGATTTCATGGAACTGAAATCCGAATTTGCAAAAACAATACCAATATTAATTGAAATTCCTCTATATTCTCTGAAATTTAGAGGGGGTGAAATGAACCATTATCATTCTAAAGAATTGCAATCCAAAAAATTATTCAAATTACAAGATATGTAATTCAAATATTCGTGGAACCATATCAATTGTAATAATATATCGAAACTTCGAGGCTAACACCCACAGACAAGGGTCAACAAAGATTCGGGACATCAGGAGAATTATAATGAATACCCTCAAAAAGAACTCCCAGATCTTCAAGATTTTAATTCTGGAGGTTTTGATCAATTATCCAGAAGTCCCCAGATCTTCCAAATTTGAATTCTAAAGATTTTTGGAGGACTTATTCAGATATCCAGTATTTATCAAATCCTTCAAAATTTGAATTCCGAAAATTCCAGAGGTTTTGAATCGATATCCAAAGATCCCCAGGCCTTCTAAATTTGAATCCTGGAGGACTGCAGGAGATTTTGATCAATTATCCAGAAATCCCCAGATCTTCCAAATTTGAAATCTAGAGATTTGGGATCCATATCCAAAGATTCCCAGGCTTTCAAAATTTTAATTCTTGAGGTTTTGGGCCGATACAGACCTTCAAAATTTGAATTCTGGCACAAGCCCCCCCACCCCAGCCCCCCATCCCCCCCAGCCCCCCCAAGCCCAACCAACAAAAATGTAAAACATTGAAAGGCAAAAAACAAAACCCGGCAAAACCCCCCAAAACCCCCCAAAACCCCCCAAAACCCCCCAAAACTCCGGACACAAACCCTATACAATTTCTATAAACCCTAAACCCTAAACCCTAAACCCTAAACCCTAACCTAAACCCTAAACCCTAAACCCTAAACCCTAAACCCTAAACCCTAAACCCTAAACCCTAAACCCTAAACCCTAAACCCTAAACCCTAAACCCTAAACCTAACCCTAAACCCTAAACCCTAAACCCTAAACCCTAAACCCTAAACCCTAAACCCTAAAACCCCTAAACCCTAAACCCTAAACCCTAAACCCTAAACCCTAAACCCTAAACCCTAAACCCTAAACCCTAAACCCTAAACCCTAAACCCTAAACCCTAAACTCAGGCGTGGCTGGTGGGGGAGCTTCGCTCCTTTCCCACCAGCCGAGCCGCCCAAAGCAAGTGGCTGCATGGGCATCGCACATACAATATGCCTATACAGCAGTTCAACTGTCTTACCAGAGAGCGTGCCGTGCCACCGCTAGGCAGTGGAGCGGTGTCAGTACTGACAATATATTATATATATACCCCAAAACCTGCCCGAAATCACGGTTAAACTATAAAGATTTCTATAGTTTTGCGTCTAAACTATAAACGTTTATAGTTTAGGCTCTATAGCTTTGGCTCTAAACTATAGACGTTTATAGTTTAGCGTCTATAGTTTAGGGCTTTATAGTTTAGGCTTTATAGTTTAGCGGCTAAACTATAAACGTCTATAGTTTAGGAGTCAGGCTTTATAGTTTAGCGCCGAAACTATAAACGTTTATAGTTTAGGCTCTAGAGTTTGGGGCTCTATAGTTTAGGGCAAAATCCAGAAATTGGAGGCAGCATTTCCGGCATCGATTTCTGTACTAAAAAATCGCATTTTGAAGCTCGGTCCAGGCCAATCCTGGGGGACCCCCCACGGATGGTCCTAAACTATAAACGCTTCTATAGTTTAGGAGCCAACCTTTATAGTTTAGCGGCTAAACTATAAACGTTTATAGTTTAGGGGTCAAGCTTTATAGTTTAGCGCCGAAACTATAAACGTTTATAGTTTAGGCTCTAGAGTTTGGGGCTCTATAGTTTAGGGCAAAATCCAGAAATTGGAGGCAGCATTTCCGGCATCGATTTCTGTACTAAAAAATCGCATTTTGAAGCTCGGTCCAGGCCAATCCTGGGGGACCCCCCACGGATGGTCCTAAACTATAAACGCTTCTATAGTTTCAGGAGCCAACCTTTATAGTTTAGCGGCTAAACTATAAACGTTTATAGTTTAGGGGTCAAGCTTTATAGTTTAGCGCCGAAACTATAAACGTTTATAGTTTAGGCTCTAGAGTTTGGGGCTCTATAGTTTAGGGCAAAATCCAGAAATTGGAGGCAGCATTTCCGGCATCGATTTCTGTACTAAAAAATCGCATTTTGAAGCTCGGTCCAGGCCAATCCTGGGAGACCCCCACGGATGGTCCTAAACTATAAACGTCTATAATTTGGGAGCCAACCTTTATAGTTTAGCGCCTAAACTATAAACGTCTATAGTTTAGGAGCCCCTCTTTATAGTTTAGCGCCTAAACTATAAACGTCTATAGTTTAGGAGCCACTCTTTATAGTTTAGCGCCTAAACTATAAACGTCTATAGTTTTGGATCCCCTCTTTATAGTTTAGCGCCTAAACTATAAACGTTTACAGTTTAGGAGCCCCTCTTTATAGTTTAGCGCCTAAACTATAAACGTCTATAGTTTAGGAGCCACTCTTTATAGTTTAGCGCCTAAACTATAAACGTCTATAGTTTAGGAGCCCCTCTTTATAGTTTAGCGCCTAAACTATAAACGTTTACAGTTTCGGAGCCCCTCTTTATAGTTTAGCGCCTAAACTATAAACGTTTACAGTTTAGGAGCCCCCCTTTATAGTTTAGCGCCTAAACTATAAACGTTTACAGTTTAGGAGCCCCTCTTTATAGTTTAGCGCCTAAACTATAAACGTTTACAGCTTAGGAGCCACTCTTTATAGTTTAGCGCCTAAACTATAAACGTCTATAGTTTCGGAGCCAGTCTTTATAGTTTAGCGCCTAAACTATAAACGTCTATAGTTTCGGAGCCATGCTTTATAGTTTAGCGCCGAAACTATAAACGTCTATAGTTTAAGAGCCCCTCTTTATAGTTTAGCGCCTAAACTATAAACGTCTATAGTTTCGGAGCCATTCTTTATAGTTTAGCGCCTAAACTATAAACGTTTACAGTTTAGGAGCCCCTCTTTATAGTTTAGCGCCTAAACTATAAACGTCTATAGTTTAGGAGCCACTCTTTATAGTTTAGCGCCTAAACTATAAACGTCTATAGTTTAGGAGCCCCTCTTTATAGTTTAGCGCCTAAACTATAAACGTTTACAGTTTCGGAGCCTTCTTTATAGTTTAGCGCCTAAACTATAAACGTTTACAGTTTAGGAGCCCCCCTTTATAGTTTAGCGCCTAAACTATAAACGTTTACAGTTTAGGAGCCCCTCTTTATAGTTTAGCGCCTAAACTATAAACGTTTACAGTTTAGGAGCCCCCCTTTATAGTTTAGCGCCTAAACTATAAACGTTTACTGTTTAGGAGCCCCTCTTTATAGTTTCGCGCCTAAACTATAAACGTCTATAGTTTAGGAGCCACTCTTTAAAGTTTAGTGCCTAAACTATAAACATTTATAGTTTAGGAGCCCCTCTTTATAGTTTAGCGCCTAAACTATAAACGTTTACAGTTTCGGAGCCCCTCTTTATAGTTTAGCGCCTAAACTATAAACGTCTATAGTTTAGGAGCCACTCTTTATAGTTTAGCGCCTAAACTATAAACGTCTTTAATTTAGGAGCCCCTCTTTATAGTTTAGCGCCTAGACTATAAACGTTTACAGTTTCGGAGCCCCTCTCTATAGTTTAGCGCCTAAACTATAAACGTCTATAGTTTCGGAGCCACTCTTTATAGTTTAGCGCCTAGACTATAAGCGTTTACAGTTTAGGAGCCCCTCTTTATAGTTTAGCGCCTAAACTATAAACGTTTACAGTTTAGGAGCCCCCCTTTATAGTTTAGCGCCTAAACTATAGATGTCTATAGTTTAAGAGCCACTCTTTATAGTTTAGCGCCTAAACTAGTAAGGTCCATAGGTCAGGAGCCAACCTGTATAGTTCAGCGCCTCAACTATAAAAGTCTATAGTTTAGGAGCCAAGCTTGATAGTTTAGCGCCTAAACTATAAACGTCTATAGTTTAGGAGCCGCTCTTATAGTTTAACGCCAACACTACAAACGTCTACAGTTTATAGGGGTCGCTTTCTATAGTTTGGCATAAACGGTACCCCCGCGGGCCTAAACTGTGAACGGTACCCCCACGCGGATTTTCGGACATTGGCTAAACTATAAACGTCGGACATTTGGGGCCACTTTCTACAGTTGGGCACCTAAACTGTAAACGGTACCCCCCACGCGGATTTTCGGACTTTGGTTAAACTATAAGCGTCTATAGTTCAGGGGCCGCTTTCTTTAGTGTGGCACCTAAACCGTGAATGGTACCCCCACACGGATTCTCGGACTTTTGCTAAACTATAAACGTTTATTGTTTTAGGGGTCACTTTCTATAGCTTGACACCTGACTGTAAACGTGCAAAACGATACCCCCTACGCGGATTTTCGGATTTTGGCTACACTGTAAGCGTCTATAGTTTAGGGGCCACTTTCTATAGTTTGGCACCTGAACTGTAAACGGTACCCTCACGCGGATTTTCGGATGTTGGCCTAGACTGTAAACGGTACCCCCACGCGGATTTTCGGCCTTTGGCTGAACTATAAACGTCGACAGTTTTTGGGGCCACCTTCTACAGTTTGGCACCTAAACTGTAAACGGTACCCCCACGCGGATTTTCGGACTTTGGCTAAACTATAAACGTCTTTAGTTTAGGGGCCACTTTCTATAGTTTGGCACCTAAACTGCAAGCGGTGCCCCCACGCGGATTTTCGGACTTTGGCTAAGCTATAAACACCTATGGTTTTAGGGGTCACTTTCTATAGTTTGGCACCTGAACTGTAAATTGTAACCTCACGTGGATTTTCGGACTTTTGCGAACCTATAAACGTCTATAGTTTAGGGGCACTTTCAAACTGTAAGCGGTACCCCCGCGCGGATTTTCGGACTTTGGCTAAACTATAAACGTTTATAGCTTAGGGGCGACTTTCTATTGTTCGGCACTTACACTATAAATGGTACCCCCGCGCGGATTTTCGACTGTGGCTACACTATAAACGTTGAAAGTTTGGGGCCACTTTCTATAGTTTGGCACCTAAACTGTAAACGTTACCCCCACACGGGTTTTCGGACTTTGGCTAAACTATAAACGTCTATAGTTCAGGGGCCACTTTCTATAGTTCGGCACCTAAACTATATATGGTACCCCCACGCGGATTTTCGGACTTTGGCTAAACTATAAACGTCGAAAGTTTGGGGCCACTTTCTACAGTTTGGCACCTAAACTGCAAACGCTACCCCCACGCGGATTTTCGGACTTTGTTTAAACTATAAGCGTCTATAATTTAGGGGCCACTTTCTATAGTTTGGCACTTGAACTGTAAACGGTACCCCACGCGGATTTTCGGACTTTGGCTAAGCCATGCTAAGTCATCAACAAGGTGGAGGCAACGCGCAAGGAAGGTGGAAGCAAGCGGAAACAAGGTGGAAGCAAGGTGGAAGCAAGGTGGCAGCAAGATGGAAGCAAGGTTGAAGAACGGTAGAAGCAAGGTGGAAGCAAGGTGGAAGCAAAGTGCAAGCAACGTGGAAGCGAGCTGGAAGCAAGGTGGAAGCAGGGTGGAATCACTAGCTACGGTCAGCCGCCGCCGATGTTTTTCCCCCCGGGCGCAAAACCTCCAATCAATGAACGGTTTTCCCCCGGGACGCCAAACCTCCGGTCTTTCCATGCTCGCAAAACCTCCAATCGACACAGAAATGCTTCGCGGATCTACAGGAGGCGTAAAGCCTCCAATCAATTCAAAGATGGTTTTCCCTCGGCCGCAAAACCTCCAATCAATGCAACGGTCTTTCCCCCGGGCGCAAAACCTCCGGTTGGCCCAAATGGCTTCGCGATTCATATGTTGATAGAGCACGAGAACGGTGCTCAAAAGCTACATCCAACCAGTGATGTCTTTCCCCCGACAGCACCTCGGATCTGTATCCTGATATAGCACAAGTACCGGGCTTAATACCTGCCTTTGGTGTCGTGCCAGGACGGTGCTTAAACGCTGCCTTTCCCCCGCCGATGTTTTTCTCCCGGGCGCAAAACCTTCAATCAACGCAACGGTCTTTCCCCCAGGCATGAACCTCCCTGCTGGCACAATCAACGCAACGGTCTTTCTCCCGGGCATAAAACCTCCCTGCTGGCAAAACCTCCGGTCGACCCAAAAAAATGCTTCGCGGATGGACACGCTGATAGAGCACAAGTACGGTGCTCAAGAGCTACGTCTAACAAGCGACGTCCTCCTCCCGACAGCAGAACCTCCAATCAACTCGCGGTCGACCCACCTGTGGATTGACATAACACAAGTACCGGGTTCGAAAGCTACGGTCAACCACCGACGTCTTCCCCCGGGCAGAAACCTCCGTTCGACCCAAACATGCTCTTCGGTTTTCTTTGTGATCTGAGCACCAGTACGGTGCTTAACAGCTACGGTCAACCATCGGTCTCTTTCCCCCGGTGCAAAACCTCCGGTTGACCCCCCTGCAGGACTAGCAGGCTGCAAGAGGACTGAGATCGTGGTGGACCAAACAAGCAACTTTGACTAGGGTTTAATACACCCGACAAGAACACATACAAGAAGGGCGGCGAGAAAAAAACAAGAGAGTTTCCTAAACATGAGTTTAGGAAACTAAACCCTAAAAGGCGGAGCTGGCAAAGGGTGGGAGCCGCACTTGACGGCGCGGGAGGGAAACGCGTGAAATGATGTGGCCGAAGCAAGGCCCCATTCTCGATGGCCTTGAGCGTGCTCCGGAACCGAAACAAATTTCAAGTTTGTTCGCCCGCCCGGCCATGTCATATCCTCCAGCTTCGGCGCAAACCCTAAACCCTAAACCCTAAACCCTAAACCCTAAACCCTAAACCCTAAACCCTAAACCCTAAACCCTAAACCCTAAACCCTAAACCCTAAACCCTAAACCCTAAACCCTAAACCCTAAACCCTAAACCCTAACCCTCAACCCTAACCCTAAACCCTAAACCCCCCTAAACCCTAAACCCTAAACCCTAAAACCTCCTAAACCCTAAACCCTAAAACCCCTAAACCCTAAACCCTAAACCCTAAACCCTAAACCCTAAACCCTAAACCCTAAACCCTA
>CAJNDS010001653.1:0-11949 GCA_905221605.1 Symbiodinium natans | reverse complement strand
CACAGTGCTCAGATAGATTTGGGTGTGGTTTGGTGCGGCAGGCACAGTGCCTGCAGATAGATTTGGGTGCGGATTGGTGCGGCAGGCACAGTGCTCAGATAGATTTGGGTGTGGTTTGGTGCGGCAGGCACAGTGCTCAGATAGATTTGGGTGTGGTTTGGTGCGGCAGGCACAGTGCTCAGACAGATTTGGGTGTGGTTTGGTGCGGCAGGCACAGTGCTCAGATAGATTTGGGTGTGGTTTGGTGCGGCAGGCACAGCAGGCACAGTGCTCAAATAGATTTGGGTGTGGTTTGGTGCGGCAGGGACAGTGCCCAGATAGATTTGGGTGTGGTTTGGTGCGGCAGGCACAGTGCTGGTGTGGTGCGGCAGGCACAGTGCTCAGATAGATTTGGGTGTGGTTTGGTGCGGCAGGCACAGTGCTCAGATAGATTTGGGTGTGGTTTGGTGCGGCAGGCACAGTGCTCAGATAGATTTGGGTGTGGTTTGGTGCGGCAGGCACAGTGCTCAGATAGATTTGGGTGTGGTTTGGTGCGGCAGGCGCAGTGCTCAGATAGATTTGGGTGTGGTTTGGTGCGGCAGGCACAGTGCTCAGATAGATTTAGGCGTGGTTTGGTGCGGCAGGCACAGTGCTCAGACAGATGTGGGTGTGGTTTGGTGCGGCAGGCACAGTGCTCAGATAGATTTGGGTGTGGTTTGGTGCGGCAGGCACAGTGCTCAGATAGATTTGGGTGTGGTTTGCTGCGGCAGGCACAGTGCTCAGATAGATTTGGGTGTGGTTTGGTGCGGCAGGCACAGTGCTCAGATAGATTTGGGTGTGGTTTGGTGCGGCAGGCACAGTGCTCAGATAGATTTTGGTGTGGTTTGGTGCGGCAGGCATAGTGCTCAGACAGATTTGGGTGTGGTTTGGTGCGGCAGGCGCAGTGCTCAGATAGATTTGGGTGTGGTTTGGTGCGGCAGGCACAGTGCTCAGATAGATTTGGGTGTGGTTTGGTGCGGCAGGCGCAGTGGTCAGATAGATTTGGGTGTGGTTTGGTGCGGCAGGCACAGTGCTCAGATAGATTTGGGTGTGGGTTGGTGCGGCAGGCACAGTGCTCAGATAGATTTGGGTGTGGTTTGGTGCGGCACGCACAGTGCTCAGATAGATTTGGGTGTGGTTTGGTGCGGCAGGCACAGTGCTCAGATAGATTTGGGTGTGGTTTGGTGCGGTATAGGCACAGTGCTCAGATAGATTTGTGGTTTGGTGCGGCAGGCACAGTGCTCAGATAGATTTGGGTGTAGTTTGGTGCGGCAGGCGCAGTGCTCAGATAGATTTGGATGTGGTTTGGTGCGGCAGGCACAGTGCTTAGATAGATTTGGGTGTGGTTTGGTGCGGCTAGCACACTGCTCGATAGATTTGGGTGTGGTTTGGTGCGGCAGGCAAAGTGCTCAGATAGACTTGGGTGTGGTTTGGTGCGGCAGGCGCAGGCGAAGTGCTCAGATAGATTTGGGTGTGGTTTGGTGCCTGCTGTGCGCAGACAGATTTGGGTGTGGTTTGGGGCGGCAGGCACAGTGCTCAGATAGATTTGGGTGTGGTATGGTGCGGCAGGCACAGTGCTCAGACAGATTTGGGTGTGGTTTGGTGCGGCAGGCACAGTGCTCAGATAGATTTGGGTGTGGTTTGGTGCGGCAGGCACAGTGCCCAGATAGATTTGGGTGTGGCTTGGTGCGGCAGGCACAATGCTCAGATAGATTTGGGTGTGGTTTGGTGCGGCAGGCACAGTGCTCAGATAGATTTGGGTGTGGTTTGGTGCGGCAGGCACAGTGCTCAGATAGATTTAGGTGTGGTTTGGTGCGGCAGGCACAGTGCTCAGATAGATTTGGGTGTGGTTTGGTGCGGCAGGCACAGTGCTCAGATAGATTTGGGTGTGGTTTGCTGCGGCAGGCACAGTGCTCAGATAGATTTGGGTGTGGTTTGGTGCGGCAGGCACAGTGCTCAGATAGATTTGGGTGTGGTTTGGTGCGGCAGGCACAGTGCCTGCAGATAGATTTGGGTGCGGATTGGTGCGGCAGGCACAGTGCTCAGATAGATTTGGGTGTGGTTTGGTGCGGCAGGCACAGTGCTCAGATAGATTTGTGTTTGGTTTGGTGTGGCAGGCACAGTGCTCAGATAGATTTGTGTGTGGTTTGTGGTGCGGCAGGCACAGTGCTCAGATAGATTTGGGTGTGGTTTGTGGTGCGGCAGGCACAGTGCTCAGATACATTAGGGTGCGGTTTGGTGCGGCAGGCGCACAGTGCTCAGATAGATTTGGGTGTGGTTTGGTGCGGCAGGCACACAGTGCTCAGACAGATTTGGGTGTGGTTTGGTGCGGCAGGCACAGTGCTCAGATAGATTTGGGTGTGGTTTGGTGTGGCAGGCACAGTGCTCAGATAGATTTGGGTGTGGTTTGGTGCGGCAGGCACAGTGCTCAGACAGATTTGGGTGTGGTTTGGTGCGGCAGGCACAGTGCTCAAATAGATTTGGGTGTGGTTTGGTGCAGCAGGCACAGTGGCACAGTGCTCAGATAGATTTGGGTGTGGTTTGGTGCGGCAGGCACGGTGCTCAGATAGATTTGGGTGTGGTTTGGTGCGGCGGGCACAATGCTCAGATAGACTTGGGTGTGGTTTAGTGCGGCAGGCACAGTGCTCAGATAGATTTGGGTGTGGTTTGGTGCGGCAGGCACAGTGCTCAGATAGATTTGGGTGTGGTTTGGTGCGGCAGGCACAGTGCTCAGATAGATTTGGGTGTGGTTTGGTGCGGCGGGCACAGTGCTCAGATAGATTTGGGTGATTTGGGTGTGGTTGTGTGCGGCAGGCACAGTGCTCAGATAGATTTGGGTGTGGTTTGGTGCGGCAGGAAGAGTGCTCAGATAGACTTGGGTGTGGTTTGGTGCGGCAGGCACAGTGCTCAGATAGATTTGGGTGTGGTTTGGTGCGGCAGGAAGAGTGCTCAGATAGACTTGGGTGTGGTTTGGTGCGGCAGGCACAGTGCTCAGATAGATTTGGGTGTGGTTTGGTGCGGCAGGAAGAGTGCTCAGATAGACTTGGGTGTGGTTTGGTGCGGCAGGCACAGTGCTCATATAGACTGGGTGTGGTTTGGTACGACAGGCGCAGTGCTCAGATAGATCTGGGTGTGGTGTGGTGCGGCAGGCACAGCGCTCAGATAGATATGGGTGTGGTTTGGTGCGGCAAGCAGATAGATTTGGGTGTGGTTTGGTGCGGCACGCACAGTGCTCAGATAGATTTGGGCGTGATTTGGTGCGGCAGGCACAGTGCTCAAATAGACTTGGGTGTGGTTTGGTGCGGCAGGCACAGTGCTCAGATAGATTTGGGTGTGGTTTGGTGCGGCAGGCACAGTGCTCAGATAGATTTGGGTGTGGTTTGGTGCGACAGGCACACAGTGCGGCAGGCGCACAGTGCTCAGATAGATTCGGGTGTGGTTTTGTGTGGCAGGCACACAGTGCTCAGATAGATTTGGGTGTGGTTTGGTGCGGCAGGCACAGTGCTCAGATAGATTTGGGTGTGGTTTGGTGCAGCAGGCACAGCGCTCATATAGATTTGGGTGTGGTTTGGTGCGGCAGCACACAGTGCTCAGACAGATTTGGGTGTGGTTTGGGGCGGCAGGCACAGTGCTCAGATAGATTTGGGTGTGGTTTGGTGCGGCAGGCTCACAGTGCTCAGATAGATTTGGGTGTGGTTTGGTGCGGCAGGCACACAGTGCTCAGATAGATTTGGGTGTGGTTTGGTGCGGCAGGCACAGTGCTCAAATAGATTTGGGTGTGGTTTGGTGTGGCAGGCACACAGTGCTCAGATAGATTTGGGTGTGGTTTGGTGCGGCAGGCACAGTGCTCAGATAGATTGTGGTTTGGTGCGGCAGGCACAGTGCTCAGATAGATTTGGGTGTTGGTTGGGCGGCAGCACAGTGCTCAGATAGATTGGGGTGGGTTTTGGGCGGCAGGACCACAGTGCCAGGATACGATTTGGGCTGTGGTTTGGGCGGCAAGGCACGGTGCTCAGAAGATGTGGTGTGTTGGTTTGTGTGCGGAGGCACAGTGCCTCGGATAGATTTTGGTGTGGTTGGTGCGGCGGCACAATGCTCAGATAGGTTTGGGTGTGGTTTGGTGCGGCAGGCACAGTGCTCAGATAGATTTGGGTGTGGTTTGGTGCGGCAGGCAGTGCTCAGATAGATTTGGGTGATTTGGGTGTGGTTTGGTGCGGCAGGCACAGTGCTCAGATGGATTTGGGTGCGGTTTGGTGCGGCAGGCACAGTGCTCAGATGGATTTGGGTGTGGTTTGGTGCGGCAGGCACAGTGCTCAAATAGATTTGGGTGTGGTTTGGTGCAGCAGGCACAGTGCTCGGATAGATTTGGGTGTGGTTTGGTGCGGCAGGCACAGTGACCAGATAGATTTGGGTGTGGTTTGGTGCGGCAGGCACAGTGCTCAGATAGATTTGGGTGTGGTTTGGTGCGGCAGGCACGGTGCTCAGATAGATTTGGGTGTGGTTTGGTGCGGCAGGCACAGTGCTCAGATAGATTTGGGGTGGTTTGGTGCGGCAGGACAGTGCTCAGGCTCAGAAGATGGGTTGGGGTGCGGGCAGCACAGTGCTCACATAGATGTGGGGTGGTGTGGTGCGGCAGGCAAAGTTGCTCAGATAAGATTTGGGTGTGGTTGGTGCGGCAGGGAAGCCAGTGCTCAGATAGATTTGGGGGGGGGTTTGGTGCGGCAGGCAACAGTGCTAAGATAGCATTAGGCGTGGGTTGTTTTTTTTTTTTTTTTCGTGCGGCAGGACAGTGCTCAGATAGATTTGGGTGTGGTTTGGTGCGGCAGGCACAGTGCTCAGATAGTTTTGGGTGTGGTTTGGCGCGGCAGGCACAGTGCTCAGACAGATTTGGGTGTGGTTTGGTGCGGCAGGCACAGTGCTCAGATAGATTTGGGTGTGGTTTGGTGCGGCAGGCACAGTGCTCAGATAGATTTGGGTGTGGTTGGGTGCGGCAGGCACAGTCCTCAGACAGATTTGGGTGTGGTTTGGTGCGGCAGGCACAGTGCTCAGACAGATTTGGGTGTGGTTTCACAGCGCTCAGATATATTTGGGTGTGGTTTGGTGCGGCAGGCACAGTGCTCAGATAGATTTGGGTGTGGTTTGGTGCGGCAGGCAGAGTGCTCAGATAGATTTGGGTGTGGTTTGGGTGTGGTTTGGTGCGGCAGGCACAGTGCTCAGATAGATTTGGGTGTGGTTTGGTGCGGCAGGCACAGTGCTCAGATAGATTTGGGTGTGGTTTGGTGCGGCAGGCACAGTGCTCAGATAGATTTGGGTGTGGATTGGTGCGGCAGGCACAGTGCTCAGATAGATTTGGGTGATTTGGGTGTGGTTTGGTGCGGCAGGCACAGTGCTCAGATAGATTTGGGTGTGGTTTGGTGCGGTAGGCACAGTGCTCAGATAGATTTGGGTGTGGTTTGGTGTGGCAGGCACAGTGCTCAGATAGATTTGGGTGATTTGGGTGTGGTTTGGTGCGGCAGGCACAGTGCTCAGATAGATTTGGGTGTGGTTTGGTGCAGCAGGCACAGTGCTCAGATAGATTAGGGTGTGGTTTGGTGCAGCAGGCACAGTGCTCAGATAGATTAGGGTGTGGTTTGATGCGGCAGGCATAGTGCTCAGATAGATTTGGGTCTGGTTTGGTGCGGCAGGCACAGTGCTCAGAAAAATTTGGGTGTGGTTTGGTGCGGCAGGCACAGTGCTCAGGTAGATTTGGGTGATTTGGGTGTGGTTAGGTGCGGCAGGCGCAGTGCTCAGATAGATTAGGGTGTGGTTTGGTGCGGCAGGCATAGTGCTCAGATAGATTTGGGTCTGGTTTGGTGCGGCAGGCACAGTGCTCAGATGGATTTGGGTGTGGTTTGGTGCGGCAGGCACAGTGCTCAGATGGATGTGTGGTTTGGTGCGGCAGGCACAGTGCTCAGATGCATTTGGGTGTGGTTTGGTGTGGCAGGCACAGTGCTCAGTTTGGTGCCGGCCAGGCACAGTGTCAGAGGATTGGGTGTGGTTTGGTGACGGAAGGCACAGTGCTCAGATAGATTTGGGTTGTGGTTTGGTGCGGCCAGGCACAGTGACTCAGATAGATTTGGTGTGGTTTGGTGCGGCAGGCACAGTTGCTCAGAGATTTGGGTGTGGTTGGGCGACAGGCACAGGCTCAGATAGATTTGGGTGTGGTTTGGTGCCGGAACCCCACAAGGAAACAGTGCTCAGATAGATTTGGGTGTGGTTTGGTGAGGCAGGCACAGTGCTCAGATAGATTTGGGTGTGGTTTGGTGCGGCAGGCACAGTGCTCAGATAGATTTGGGTGTGGTTTGGTGCGGCAGGCGCAGTGGTCAGATAGATTTGGGTGTGGTTTGGTGCGGCAGGCACAGTGCTCAGATAGATTTGGGTGTGGGTTGGTGCGGCAGGCACAGTGCTCAGATAGATTTGGGTGTGGTTTGGTGCGGCAGGCACAGTGCTCAGATAGATTTGGGTGTGGTTTGGTGCGGCAGGCACAGTGCTCAAATAGATTTGGCTGTGGTTTGGTGCGGCAGGCACAGTGCTCAGATAGTTTTGGGTGTGGTTTGGTGCGGCAGGCACAGTGCTCAGATGAAATTTGGGTGTGGTTTGGTGCGGCAGGCACAGTGCTCAGATAGATTTGGGTGTGGTTTGGTGCGGCAGGCACAGTGCTCAGATAGATTTGGGTGTGGTATGGTGCGGCAGGCACCGTGCTCAGATAGATTTGGGTGTGGTTTGGTGCGGCAGGCACAGTGCTCAGATAGATTTGTGTGTGGTTTGGTGTCGGCAGGCACAGTGCTCAGATAGATTTGTGTGTGGTTTGGTGTCGGCAGGCACAGTGCTCAAATAGATTTGGGTGTGGTTTGGTGCGGCAGGCACAGTGCTCAGATTGATTTGGGTGTGGTTTGGTGCGGCAGGCACAGTGCTCAGATAGATTTGGGTGTGGTTTGGGTGTGGTTTGGTGCGACAGGCACCGTGCTCAGATAGATTTGGGTGTGGTTTGGTGCGGCAGGCACAGCGCTCAGATAGATTTGGGTGTGGTTTGGTGCGGCAGGCACAGTGCTCAGATAGATTTGGGTGTGGTTTGGTGCGGCAGGCACAGTGCTCAGATAGATTTGGGTGTGGTTTGGTGCGGCAGACACAGTGTGCAAATAGATTTGGGTGTGGTTTGGTGCGGCAGGCACAGTGCTCAGATGAAATTTGGGTGTGGTTTGGTGCGGCAGGCACAGTGCTCAAATAGATTTGGGTGAGGTTTGGTGCGGCAGGCACAGTGCTCAGATAGATTTGGGTGTGGTTTGGTGCGGCAGGCACCGTACTCAGATAGATTTGGGTGTGGGTTGGTGCGGCAGGCACAGTGCTCAGATAGATTTGTGTGTGGTTTGGTGTCGGCAGGCACAGTGCTCAGATAGATTTGGGTGTGGTTTGGTGCGGCAGGCACAGTGCTCAGATAGATTTGGGTGTGGTTTGGTGCGGCAGGCACAGTGCCTGCAGATAGATTTGGGTGCGGATTGGTGCGGCAGGCACAGTGCTCAGATAGATTTGGGTGTGGTTTGGTGCGGCAGGCACCGTGCTCAGATAGATTTGGGTGTGGTTTGGTGCGGCAGGCAGAGTGCTCAGTCAGATTTGTGTGATTTGGGTGTGGTTTGGTGCGGCAGGCACATGAAATTTGGGTGTGTGCTCAGATAGATTTGGGTGTGGTTTGGTGCGGCAGGCACAGTTCTCAGGCAGGCACAGTGCTCAGATAGATATGGGTGTGGTTTGGTGCGGCAGGCACAGTGCTCAGATAGCTTTGGGTGTGGTTTGGTGCGGCAGGCACAGTGCTCAGATGGATTTGGGTGTGGTTTGGTGCGGCAGGCACAGTGCTCAGATAGATTTGGGTGTGGTTTGGTGCGGCAGGCACAGTGCTCAGATAGATTTTGGTGTGGTTTGGTGCGGCAGGCATAGTGCTCAGACAGATTTGGGTGTGGTTTGGTGCGGCAGGCGCAGTGCTCAGATAGATTTGGGTGTGGTTTGGTGCGGCAGGCACAGTGCTCAGATAGATTTGGGTGTGGTTTGGTGCGGCAGGCACAGTGCTAAGATAGATTTGGGTGTGGTTTGGTGCGGCAGGCGCAGTGCTCAAATAGATTTGGGTGTGGTTTGGTGCGGCAGGCACAGTGCTCAGATAGATTTGGGTGTGGTTTGGTGCGGCAGGCGCAGTGCTCAGATAGATTTGGGTGTGGTTTGGTGCGGCAGGCACAGTGCTCAGATAGATTTGGGTGTGGGTTGGTGCGGCAGGGACAGTGCTCAGATAGATTTGGGTGTGGTTTGGTGCGGCAGGCACAGTGCTCACATAGATTTGGGTGTGGTTTGGTGGCGGCAGGCACAGTGCTCAAATAGATTTGGCTGTGGTTTGGTGCGGCAGGCACAGTGCTCAGACAGATTTGGGTGTGGTTTGGTGCGGCAGGCACAGTGCTGTGGTTTGGTGCGGCAGGCACAGTGCTCAGATAGATTTGGGTGTGGTTTGGGGCGGCAGGCACAGTGCTCAGATGGATTTGGGTGTAGTTTGGTGCGGCAGGCACAGTGCTCAGATGGATTTGGGTGTGGTTTGGTGCGGCAGGCACAGTGCTCAGATAGATTTGTGTGTGGTTTGGTGCGGCAGGTACAGTGCTCAGATAGATTTGGGTGGTTTGGTGCGCCAGGCAGTGCTCAGATAGATTTGTGGTTTGGTGCGGCAGGCACAGTGCTCAGATAGATTTGGGTGTGGTTTGGTGTGGCAGGCACAGTGCTCAGATGGATTTGGGTGTGGTTTGGTGCGGCAGGCACAGTGCTCAGATAGATTTGGGTGTGGTTTGGTGCGGCAGGCACAGTGCTCAGATGGATTTGGGTGTGGTTTGGTGCGGCAGGCACAGTGCTCAGATGGATTTGGGTGTGGTTTGGTGCGGCAGGCACAGTGCTCAGATGGATTTGGGTGTGGTTTGGTGCGGCAGGCACAGTGCTCAGATGGATTTGTGGTTTGGTGCGGCAGGCACAGTGCTCAGATGGATTTGGGGGTGGTTTGGTGCGGCAGGCACAATGCTCAGATGGATTTGGGTGTGGTTTGGTGCGGCAGGCACAGTGCTCAGATGGATTTGGGTGTGGGTTTGGTGCGGGAGGCACAGGCTCAGATGGATTTGGGTGTGGTTGTTGCGGCAGCACAGTGCTCAGAGGATGTGGGTTTGTGGTTGGTGCGGGCAGGCACAGTGATCCAGATGGATTGGTTGGTTGGTGCGGCAGGCACAGTGCTTAGATGGACTTGTGTGCGGTTTGGTGCGGCTGGCACAGTGCTCAGATGGATTTGGGTGTGGTTTGGTGCAGCAGGCACAATGCTCAGATGGATTTGGGTGGGCACAGTGCTCAGATGGATTTGGGTGTGGTTCGGTGCGGCAGGCACTGTGCTCAGATGGATTTGGGTGGTTTGGTGCGGCAGACACAGTGTGCTCAGATGGATTTGTGGTGTGGTGCGGCAGGTACAGCAAGATGGATTTGGGTGTGTTTTGGTGCGGCAGGCACAGTGCTCAGATGGATTTGGGTGTGGTTTGGTGCGGTGGATTTGGGTGTGGTTTGGTGCGGCAGGCGCACTGCTCAGATGGATTTGGGTGTGGTTTGGTGCGGCAGGCACAGTGCTCAGATGGATTTGGGTGTGGTTTGGTGCGGCAGGCACAGTGCTCAGATGGATTTAGGTGTGGTTTGGTGCGGCAGGCACAGTGCTCAGATGGATTTGGGTGTGGTTTGGTGCTGCAGGCACAGTGTGGTTTGGTGTGGCAGGCACAGTGCTCAGATGGATTTGGGTGTGGTTTGTTGCGGCAGGCAGAGTGCTCAGATGGATTTGGGTGTGGTTTGGTGCGGCAGGCACAGTGCTCAGATGGATTTGGGTGTGGTTTGGTGCGGCAGGCACAGTGCTCAGATGGATTTGGCTGTGGTTTGGTGCGGCAGGCACAGTGCTCAGATGGATTTGGGTGTGGTTTGGTGCGGCAGGCACAGTGCTCAGATGGATTTGGGTGTTTTTGGTGCGGCAGGCACAGTGCTCAGATGGATTTGGGTGTGGTTTGGTGCGGCAGGCGCAGTGCTCAGATGGATTTGGGTGTGGTTTGGTGCGGCTAGGAACAGTGCTCAGATGGATTTGGGTGTGTTTGGTGCGGCAGGCACAGTTGACTCAGAGGGATTTGGGGTGTGGTTTGGTGCGGCAGGCACAGTGCTCAGAGGATTTGAGTGGGGTTGGTGCGGCCAGGACAGTGCTCAGATGGAGTTGGGTGTGGGTTGGTGCGGCAGGCAAGTGCTCAGAGGATTGGGTGTGGTTTGGTGCGGCAGGCACAGTGCTCAGATAGATTTGTGTGTGGTTTGGTGCGGCAGGTACAGTGCTCAGATAGATTTGGGTGGTTTGGTGCGCCAGGCAGTGCTCAGATAGATTTGTGGTTTGGTGCGGCAGGCACAGTGCTCAGATAGATTTGGGTGTGGTTTGGTGTGGCAGGCACAGTGCTCAGATGGATTTGGGTGTGGTTTGGTGCGGCAGGCACAGTGCTCAGATAGATTTGGGTGTGGTTTGGTGCGGCAGGCACAGTGCTCAGATGGATTTGGGTGTGGTTTGGTGCGGCAGGCACAGTGCTCAGATGGATTTGGGTGTGGTTTGGTGCGGGCAGGCACAGTGCTCAGATGGATTTGGGTGTGGTTTGGTGCAGGCACAGTGCTCAGATGGATTTGGGTGTGGTTTGGTGCGGCAGGCACAGTGCTCAGATGGATTTGGGTGTGGCTTGGTGCGGCAGGCACAGTGCTCAGATGGATTTGGGTGTGGTTTGGTGCGGCGGGCACAGTGCTCAGATGGATTGGTGTGGTTTGGTGGCGGCAGGCACAGTGCTCAGATGGATTTGTGGTTTGGTGCGGCAGGCACAGTGCTCAGATGGATTTGGGTGTGGTTTGGTGGCGGCAGTCACAGTGCTCAGATGGATTTGTGGTTTGGTGCGGCAGGCACAGTGCTCAGATGGATTTGGGTGTGGTTTGGTGCGGCAGGCACAGTGCTCAGATGGATTTGGGTGTGGTTGGGTGCGGCAGGCACAGTGCTCAGATGGATTTGGGTGTGGTTTGGTGCGGCAGGCACAGTGCTCAGATGGATTTGGGTGTGGTTTGGTGCGGCAGGCACAGTGCTCAGATGGATTTGGGTGTCAGATGGATTTGGGTGTGAACTCAAGTTGATATGATCTTGAAATGTTTTAATTCATTCAAAATGTATGCAAACATAATACATCATGCTAATTATTGTTAAAAAACACACAAATTTGTGTCACAACTTAATCAAATTGCATTAAAATTCAAAAAATGCAGCAAATTATTGCAAAATTATGTCAAAATACAACCAAATTGATTATGATTCAAAATAATTGTTGGTGCGTGATTACAAAATACGTTTTTAAATGTATCAACTTTATCATACATAAATTTTGTTGGTTCATTAACTTGTCCAATATCTATATTATTAATACCACATTGTGCAAATTTATTATTACCCCAAAAATATAGTTGGTTATCAACAGTAATTGCAAAGATAAAAGAAACAATACATCAAAACAATCAACTGGAAAATCAATTAAAAATTGGTTATTTGGTCCATCAAATTATGATAAAGTAAGTGAATATAGTATAGATAATGATAATAATCATTCATTTACACGAACATATCAATTTGAAGAATCTAAAATGGATCAAAATAATAATCAATCTCAACACATGTCCCACTGACCCAACACCACTATCAAACATTTTATCAATTGGTGACACATCACTAACATCAGCTGTGAATTATCCCTCAAACTCAAATTGGTGCGGCAGGCACAGTGCTCAGATGGATTTGGGTGTGGTTTGGTGCGGCAGGCACAGTGCTCAGATGGATTTGGG
>CAJNDS010001652.1:0-11956 GCA_905221605.1 Symbiodinium natans | reverse complement strand
CCGGACGTTGATGTTTCCGGAAAGTCGCTTCTTGGTCTGCATCTCCAGCAGCCACATGATGTAGGCCGTGGACGCTTCGAAGCGGGAATCCAGGCTCAGCAGACGCTTCCGGGCATATTGGGAAAAGCTTCCGTTGTCGTTCTTCCAGCCTCCTGTGCCGGTGGGAAACAAGTGTTGGAAGAATTTTGCATCCATGCCATCGCTGAGGTCTGCGGATCCTCGCACTTTTCGCAAATCTTGTACGTCGGCTTTTGGGGCCTGGAATTGCTTCGGCACCAGGTATGTCATCTCGATCTCTTGGTTTGCTTCTGTTCCCGCAAGTGGGTCTGTTGGCACCGCAGCCGCAGCGGATGTCTTGTTGGCGAGGATGGCAGCCATTCTCGCCAGAGCTCTGTCCACTGCCGGGCTCCGTTGATAGAGGCAGTGCAGTTCCTTCAAGGCCTGCAAGGCCGCGTGTAGGTGCTCCAAACGCGCTGGTGATGCGGTCATGCCGTCCACGCCCTCGACCAGCACTGTACCGTCTTCTTCCAAAGTGGCGCCTTCGAGGACGTCGCAGATGAAAGGATCCTGCATGAGCACTGCGTACATGCGACCCCACTGCGCGCTCGGGCCGCCTGATGGCAGCTTGTCCAACAAGACCTGCGAGATGCGTGCCATGGCGAGGAGATGCTGCTCGATGGGTTGCAGACTTTGCAGTGCTTCTGGGATGGGGGCCGGGATTGGCAAAACCACCTTGGTGCGATTCTCGCGGCAATTCCTGCAGAGCAGCTGGCCACTTCCTTTGGCTGTTCTGCAGTGCCTCCCTGGTGTTAGAGTCTGGCACTTCTGGCACACGCGAGAAAGGCCAAATCTACTCCAGCTCCGCGCAAAAGCCAAGTAATGGGTTTGTGCCTGCTCCTGGGTCAAGGTGTCCTCGTCTGGAAAAGGGTAGCCCTGCTGCTGAATCTCCGAGGCGATGGGCCTGGGCCCTCGGCCGCCCACTCCCTCCTCTGCCTTTGCCCGCTCCCTTGCCTCACGCAGCTGTCGGCGCTCTGCTTCTTTGCTGTCTTCTTCCCGCAAAGGTCCACGGCCGCCCGCTTCCTCCTCTGACTTTGCCCGCGCCCTTGCCTCACGCAGCTGTCGGCGCTCTTCCCTTTTGCCGTCTTCTTCCCGCAAAGGTCCACGGCCGCCCGCTTCCTCCTCTGCCTTTGCCCGCTCCCTTGCCTCACGCAGCTGTCGGCGCTCTGCCTCTTTGCTGTCTTCTTCCCGCAAAGGTCCACGGCCGCCCGCTTCCTCCTCTGCCTTTGCCCGTGCCCTTGCCTCACGCAGCTGTCGGCGCTCTTCCCTTTTGCCGTCTTCTTCCCGCAAAGGTCCACGGCCGCCCGCTTCCTCCTCTGCCTTTGCCCGCGCCCTTGCCTCATGCAGCTGTCGGCGCTCTGCTTCTTTGCTGTCTTCTTCCCGCAAAGGTCCACGGCCGCCCGCTTCCTCCTCTGCCTTTGCCCGCGCCCTTACCTCACGCAGCTGTCGGCGCTCTGCTTCTTTGCTGTCTTCTTCACGCAAAGGTCCACGGCCGCCTGCTTCCTCCTCTGCCTTTGCCCGCGCCCTTTCCTCATGCAGCTGTCGGCGCTCTGCCTTTCTGCTGTTCTCTTCGCGCAAGGGTCCACGACTGCCCGCTCCCTGCGCTGCCCGTTGTTGCTGCCAAACAATTTTCTCTGCGCTCTTCTGGGCCAGGCACTCCTCTTTTTCGGCTTGGCGGCACTGCGGATTGCTGCACCATCCCTGTCCTCTGCCGCTCCTTGTCCCGAAGCCGCACCGATGACAAGGGGCCATGGCAACGAATCCTGAATCCTCAGCTCTCTATTTTGCACCTAGGGGCTGTATCCGAAACACTGCAAGCAGGCTCAGTGAAGCAACTTGAGAAGCCATGCTCGAGCACTTACAAAGCTGTCCTGCCTTTGCTCGCTGCTTTCTTTCTCGTGGCACACACTGGAGCTCTGCAGGCTTGTCTTGCTGAGACATAGCGTACTCACATGGGCAGCTCTACGGGCCTGTGGCTTTCTCTGAGATGTAGACAACTTGCACGTGCACGACGTCGTTGCTCAAGCTGTGACCCAACAGTTCACGCCAGCTCCAGGTGTCTGTGATCACGTCCCCGCCCAAGACCAGCTTCGTGGTGTCGAGGGGGATGGGTCCTGCAGGACCGCTGTCCAAATCGTGAAGCAAGACTTCCCTGGCGCTGCGATATTGCAGCGTTTCCGCCGGGATAGGCTTCTTAATTTCTTGTCGTCTGAGACGTAGTTGGCGCAGGGAGAGACGGCGATCTGGGCTGTTTCCTTCGTGCAAAGTGTGCAGCCAGGCTTCCCGGAAAGACTCGCACGGTTCGACATGGCAGAGTGGATAAGGCTTCGAGGTGTGGATTTCGCTACCTTGCATGTTCAGGTACTTCACAGTCATGTTGGCGAGACGCTGGCGGTATTCATTCTGGATTTCCATTTCTTTGCTCCACTGTACTCTCTCACGCGCATCTTCCTCGGCTTCGCGCTGCATCTCACTGTCGACCCAGTCCCAGTCGTCGAACCCGTCCTCGAAGTCCGCCTGTTCGGAGTCGCGAATCGAGTGGTCTCTGCTCTCCAAGTCCTCGCACGTGTCTTCGAGCATGCTGTCGCACCAGTCGACCTGAGAAACAAGACAGCGGCCATGTTCCAAAAACGAAACGAACAGCTGCGACGATTGAGATTTGTACCCCAATGGTTGCCTGGCCGCAGCGGGACACGGATGAAGACTTTAAAACGATTCGAATTGAGCCCAAGCGCGCTGCACAAGCAACAAAAAGCACGGGAAGGCTCGGCCGTCCCTACCTTCTCACAAGCTCAAGAAAGAGGTGCAACATGGCTCAACAATGCACAGAAGAAGCGAGTAGCCCATGACCGGCCGTTTCTGTGGAATTTTGAGAGTCAGAGCGAATGAAGATTGGCGTGAAACAGATGTTCTGCCAGCGACTGCTTGTGCCGTAGCCTGCATCGCGGCAGCTTTTCTAAGAGAAGAAACGGTCCGGCCACTGGCTGCTCTTCTGGCTGCCATCGTCCGTTGATCAGGATTGCCAGATGCGTCTGCCGCGACAGTGCTTCGTGACTATGGGCTTCAGATCCCATGGCTGAGATGACGTCGCCGACCGTGACGTTCTGAAGGGCCTAGAAGCTCACAGGTCGAAACAGCATGGCAATACGGTATTTGTGGGCTTCCGGTTCATTCAGCCCAGCAGCTGTCCAGCGCACAGAGCCTGCGACGTGGCCGGCCATGGTCCGCAAATTTGCGATCGGGCCACCGTCCCACTTCAGCTCGCAGTTCAGGCCCCCCAACAGCCGCAGCGGTTGGCCATTGCAACTCGCATCAGTTGAGCTGAGAAACAAGGGATGCGAAAATGCTCTCAAGACCTTTTGCGGTGACAGAGGCTTGCGCCCGAAATGGCTGTGGATGAAGACTTAAGGCTGTTCATATTGAGCCAAAGCGCACGGTGTGAGCGGTAAACGCTGGCCCCTATTCAGGTTGAGGCAAGCAAACAGGAATTGCTGGTGTCAGGACTTTGTGTTGACTGAAGCGACTCGGCTGCACCCCATTCTGGTTGAGCATAAGCACCTGGCACATGGCCCCCATTCAGGTTGAGGACAAGCAAACGTGGTTCTCCTTCATAAAATGCACCAGCGTAAGGGTTTCCAGCTCTTGGAAGGCCTTGCCAGGTAGTTCTCTTTCATAGAATGCACCAGGATAAGGATTTACAGCTCTTGGAAGGCCTTGCCAGGTAGTTCTCCTTCATAAATGCACCAGGATAAGGATTTCCAGCTCTTGGAAGGCCTTGCCAGGTAGTTCTCCTTCATAAAATGCACCAGGATAAGGATTTCCAGCTCTTGGAAGGCCTTGCCAGGTAGTTCTCCTTCATAAATGCACCAGGATAAGGATTTCCAGCTCTTGGAAGGCCTTGCCAGGTAGTTCTCCTTCATAAAATGCACCAGAATAAGGATTTCCAGTTCTTGGAAGGCCTTGCCAGGTAGTTCTCCTTCATAAAATGCACCAGGATAAGGATTTCCAGCTCTTGGAAGGCCTTGCCTTTTCCAGCTCGCGGAAGGCCTTTCCAGGTAGCTCTTTCATAAAATGCACCAGGATAAGGATTTCCAGCTCTCGGAAGGCCTTTCCAGGTAGTTCTCCTTCATAAAATGCACCGGATAAGGATTTCCAGGTCGCGGAAGGCCTTTCCAGGTAGTTCTCCTTCATAAAATGCACCAGGATAAGGATTTCCAGCTCTTGGAAGGCCTTTCCAGGTAGTTCTCCTTCATAAAATGCACCGGATAAGGATTTCCAGCTCGCGGAAGGCTTTTCCAGGTAGTTCTCCTTCATAAAATGCACCAGGATAAGCATTTCCAGCTCTCGGAAGGCCTTTCCAAGTAGTTCTTCTTCAGAAAAAAGCACCAGGATAAGGATTTCCAGCTCGCGGAAAGCCTTTCCAGGTAGTTCTCCTTCATAAAATGCACCAGGATAAGGATTTCCAGCTCGCGGAAGGCATTTCCAGGAAGTTCTCTTTCATAAAATGCACCAGGATAACGATTTCCAGCTCGCAGAAGGCCTTTCCAGGTAGTTCTCCTTCATAAAATGCACCAGGATAAGGATTTCCAGCTTGCGGAAGGCCTTTCCAGGTAGTTCTCCTTCATAAAATGCACCAGGATAAGGATTTCCCTTTCCAGGTAGTTATCCTTCATAAAATGCACCAGGATAAGGATTTCCAGCTCGCGGAAGGCCTTTCCAGGTAGTTCTCCTTCATAAAATGCACCAGGATAAGCATTTCCAGCTCGCGGAAGGCCTTTCCAAGTAGGTCTTCTTCAGAAAAAAGCACCAGGATAAGGATTTCCAGCTCGCGGAAAGCCTTTCCAGGTAGTTCTCCTTCATAAAATGCACCAGGATAAGGATTTCCAGCTCGCGGAAGGCATTTCCAGGTAGTTCTCTTTCATAAAATGCACCAGGATAAGGATTTCCAGCTCGCAGAAGGCCTTACCAGGTGGTTCTCCTTCATAAAATGCACCAGGATAAGGATTTCCAGCTCGCGGAAGGCCTTTCCAGGTAGTTCTCCTTTATAAAATGCACCAGGATAAGAGCCTTTCCAGGTAGTTCTCCTTCATAAAATGCACCAGGATAAGGATTTCCAGCTCTTGGAAGGCCTTGCCAGTTAGTTCTCCTTCATAAAATGCACCAGAATAAGGATTTCCAGTTCTTGGAAGGCCTTGCCAGGTCGTTCTCCTTCATAAAATGCACCAGGATAAGGATTTCCAGCTCTTGGAAGGCCTTGCCAGGTTGTTCTCCTTCATAAAATGCACCAGGATAAGGATTTCCAGCTCTTGGAAGGCCTTGCTAGGTAGTTCTCCTTCATAAAATGCACCAGGATAAGGGTTTCCAGCTCTTGCAAGGCCTTGCCAGGTAGTTCTCCTTCATAAAATGCACCAGGATAAGGATTTCCAGCTCTTGGACGAGGTAGTTCTCCTTCATAAAATGCACCAGGATAAGGATTTCCAGCTCTTGGAAGGCCTTGCCAGGTAGTTCTCCTTCATAAAATGCACCAGGATAAGGATTTCCAGCTCTTGGAAGGCTGCCAGGTAGTTCTCCTTCATAAAAGCTACCAAGGATAAGGATTTTTTTTTTAGTGTCAGCTATGGAAGGCCCTTTGCAGGTAGTTTATGCTAATAAAATGCACCAGGATAAGGTTTTTCAGGGTCTTGGAAGGCCTTGCCAGGTTAGTTCCTTCATTAAAATGCTCACCAGGATAAGGATGCAGCTCTGGAAGCAGCTTGCAAGACGACGTCGCCGGGATTCCTCCTTATTGGTTGGCGCAGGTAAGCTTACCAGCTGGATTTTTGCAGCCGAGTCGCCTGGGATTCTTAATTGGTTGGCGAAGAGCTTTCCAGCTTGGTTGGCAGCCGAGTCGCATGGGAGTATTCTCATTGGTTGGCGATAAGCTTTCCAGCTGAGGTTTGCAGCCGAGTCGCCCGGGATTCTCCTTAATTGGTTGGCGATAAGCTTTCCAGCTGAGATTTGCAGCCGAGTCGCCTGGGATTCTCCTTAATTGGTTGGCGATAAGCTTTCCAGCTGAGATTTGCAGCCGAGTCGCCGGGGATTCTCCTTAATTGGTTGGCGATAAGCTTTCCAGCTGAGATTTGCAGCCGAGTCGCCCGGGATTCTCCTTAATTGGTTGGCGAGAAACTTTCCAGCTGAGATTTGCAGCCGAGTCGCCTGGGATTCTCCTTAATTGGTTGGCGATAAGCTTTCCAGCTTTGCAGCCGAGTCGCGCGGGATTTTCCTTAATTGGTTGGCGATAAGCTTTCCAGGGGATTTATTGCAGCAGAGTAGGAGTCGCCTTGGGATTCCCCGTAATTTGGTGTTGGGCGATAAGCTTTACCGCTTTGGCAGACGAGTCGCCCGGGATTCTCTAAGTGGGTGGCGATCCAGCTCCAGCTTTGCAGCGAGTAGCCGGGATTCTCCTAATTGGTGGCGATAAGCTTTCAGCTGGGTAAATTTTTTGTTTTTTTGCAGCCGAGGGCGAACGGGATTATCCTTAATGGTTGGCGATTTTAGAGCTTTCAGGCTTTTTGCAGCCGATTGTCGCCCGGGATTTTACTAACTGGTTGGCGAAATCAAGCTTTCCAGCGAGGTAATGTTTTTTGTGTGTGTTTGTGTATGGTCAGCCGAGTTCGCCTGGGCTCAGTTCCCGCCTCCTTAATTGGTTGGCGATAAGCTTTCCAGCTGAGATTTGCAGCCAAGTCGCCCGGGATTCTCCTTAATTGGTTGGCGATAAGCTTTCCAGCTGAGATTTGCAGACGAGTCGCCCGGGATTCTCCTTAATTGGTTGGCGATAAGCTTTCCAGCTTTGCAGCCGAGTCGCCTGGGATTCTCCTTAATTGGTTGGCGATAAGCTTTCTAGCTTTGCAGCCGAGTCGCCTGGGATTCTCCGTAATTGGTTGGCGATAATCTTTTGAGCTTTGCAGCCGAGTCGCCCGGGATTCTCCTCAATTGGTTGGCGATAAGCTTTCCAGCTGGGATTTGCAGCCGAGTCGCACGGGGGAATGCGCTTACCGCGTCCCCCCTTTCCCCTTAATTGGTGGCGATAGCTTTCCAGCTTGCAGCGAGCGCCGGGATTCTTCCTTAATTGGTGGGATAAGACTTTTCCAAGCTGGGACTTGGTGTTGCAGCGAGGGTAGCCTGCCTGGGATTCTCCTTGAATGGTTTGGCCGATAAGCTTTCTAGCTTTGCAGCCGAGTCGCCTGGGATTCTCCTTAATTGGTTGACGATAAGCTTTCCAGCTGGGATGTGCAGCCGAGTCGCCCGGGATTCTCCTTAATTTGTTGGCGATCCTGGCAGTTTTCCTTCATAAATTGCACCAGGATAAGAGGCCTTTCCAGGTAGTTCTCCCTCGTGAAATGCACCAAGAAGGCCTTTCCAGGTAGTTCTCCTTCATGAAATGCACCAGGATAAGGATTTCCAGCTCTTTGAAGGCCTTTCCAAATAATTCTCCTTCATAAAATGCACCAGGATAAGGATTTCCAGCTCTTTGAAGGCATTTCCAGGTAGTTCTCCTTCGCAAAAAAAGCACCAGGATTTCCAGCTATTTGAAGACAGGATAAGGATTTCCAGCTTTTTTTCAAGGCCTTTCCATGTAGATGTGATCAGAATGCAGCGTGTTCCCTTCCCTAATTGGGTCGGGATGTGATCAGGGCCGCGCAACCAAGGTAGCCCTGCATTCCCCTCTCTAGTTGGGTCGGGATGTGATCAGGGCCTGTAAATGCAGGCACAGAGCCTTGCGTTCCCCTCCCTAGTTGGGTCGGGATGTGATCAGGGCCGGTAAATGCAGCCAAGGAGCCTTGCGCTGCGCTCGCTTCTCTAAAGAATGCTCAGTGATAAGCAATCTCAGGTGCTGTTTGGGAGTTTTGAAATGGGCTTTCAGAAATGCAGCTCAAAGCATGCTTGCAGGACTGTTTGCAGCCAGGCTTGCTCTCCTCTAAAGAATGCTCAGTGATAAGCAATCTCAGGTGCTGTTTGGGAGTTTGAAATGGGTTTCAGAAATACAGCTCAAAAACATGCTTCCAGGATTGTCTGCAGCCAGGCTTGTTCTTCTCTAAAGAATGCTCAGTGATAAGCAATCTCAGGTGCTGTCTGGGGGTTTGAAATGGGTTTCAGAAATACAGCTCAGAACATTGCTCTTCTCAAAAGTATGCGGTGCTGTCTGGGGGTTTGAAATGGGCTTTTAGAAATACAGCTCAAAACATGCTTCCAGGACTGTCTGCCGCCAGGCTTGCTCTTCTCTAAAGAATGCAATGCAGCCAAGGAGCCTTGCATTCCCCTCCCTAACTGCATCGGATGTGATCAGGGCCTGTGTGAATGCAGTCAAGGAGCCTTGGCCTCCCTAATTGGGTCGGGATGTGAGGAGCCTTGCGTTCCCTTCAGGGTGATCAGGACCTGTGTAAATGCAGCCAAGGAGCCTTGCATTCCCCTCCCTAATTGGGTCGGGATGTGTTCAGGGCCGGTAAATGCAGCCAAGGAGCCTTGCCCTGCGCTGTCTTCTCTGAAGAATGCTCAGTGATAAGCAATCTCAGGTGCTGTTTGGGAGTTTGAAATGGGCTTTCAGAAACACGGCTCAAAACATGCTTCCAGGACTGTCTGCAGCCAGGCTTGCTCTCCTCTAAAGAATGCTCAGTGATAAGCATTCTCAGGTGCTGTTTGGGAGTTTGAAATGGTTTTCAGAAATACAGCTCAAAAACATGCTTCCAGGACTGTCTGCAGCCAGGCTTGCTCTTTTCTCAGTGATAAGCAATCTGAGGCGCTGTCTGGGGCTTTGGAATGGGCTTTCAGAAATACAGCTCAAAACATGCTTCCAGGACAGGCTCTTGCTGCCTCCCTAATTGGGTTGGGGCGTGATCAGGGACGTGATCAGTGCCTGTGTAAATGCAGCCAAGGAGCCTTGCATTCCCCTCCCTAATTGGGTCGGGATGTGATCAGGGCCTGTGCGAATGCAGCCAAGGAGCCTTGCATTTGCCTCCCTCATTGGGTCAGGATGTGATCAGGGCCTGTGTGAATGCAGTCAAGGTATTTGCCTCCTTAATTGGGTCGGGATGTGATCAGGGCCTGTGTGAATGCAGCCAAAGAGCCTTGTATTTGCCTTTAATTGGGTCGGGATGTGATCAGGGCCTTTGTAACTGCTCCCAAGGAGCCTTTGCGTTCCCTTCCCTAACTGGGTCAGGATGTGATCAGGGCCTGTGTAAATGCAGCCAAGGAGCCTTGCATTCCCTCCCTGACTGGTTCGGATGTGATCAGGGCCTGCGTGAACGCAGCCAAGGAGCCTTGGCCTCCCTAATTGGGTAGGGATGTGATCAGGGCCTGTGTATGAAGCCAAGGAGCCTTGTGTTCCCGTCAGGGTGTGAGCAGGACCTGTGCAGATGCAGCCAAGGAGCCTTGCATTCCCCTCCCTAATTGGGTCGGGATGTGATCAGGGCCTGTAAATGCAGGCACAGAGCCTTGTGTTCCCCTGCCTAGTTCGGTCGGGATGTGATCAGGTCCGGTAAATGCAGCCAAGGAGCCTTGCGCTGCGCTCTCTTCTCTAAAGAATGCTCAGTGATAAGCAATCTCAGGTGCTTTTTGGGATGTCCCTCAGGGCTGTAAACACCTGACCTTTGCCCTCTTGGTACTTGGTCTTCCCGCCTGGAGCCTGCTGGTTGCCGATCCTCACGTTGATGTTGCCCGAGAGGCGCTTCTTGAGGTGCATTTCCAGAAGCCACATGATGTAGGCCGGCGATGATTCGAAACGCGGGTCCGAGCCGAGAAGACGCTTGCGAGCGTATTGGGAGAAGCTTCCATATCCATTCTGCCATCCGCCTGTGCCCGTGGAAAACAGGTGTGGGAAGAACTTCACGTCCATGTCGTCCGTGAGCTCCGAAGTGCTTCGGATTTTCTGCAGCTCCACAGTGTCCGCTCTGGGGGCTTTCAGCTCTTTGGGATCAGGTACGTCATCTCTAGCCTGTCTTCCTTCTCTTCCATTGTTTCGACAGAGGCCGCTGCGTTTTCCGAGTGCTGCGCTTCGCCCCCCAAGGCCGAGGAGTGTGAGCCACCGGACTCCCCGTTTGGCGCCCTTGGGAGGTTTCGCGGTCTGTCGTTGCCGCTGCGCTTGTACACGGCTGCACTTTTCCAGCGAGGATGATTTCCATTCTTGTTAAGGCTCCCTCCACTGCTGGGTTTGCCTGGTAGAGGCGGTGCTGCGCTTTCAGCTCTTGCAAGGCTTTGTGCAAGCAGTCTAGACGAGCTGGGGAAGCGGTCTTGCCCTGCACTCCTTCCACCAGGACAGTGACATCTTCCTGGAGCCTTGTGTTTCTCTCCCTAATTGGGTCAGGATGTGATCAGGGCCTGTGTAAATGCAGCCAAGGAGCCTTGCGTTCCCCTCCCGAATTGGGTCGGGATGTGATCCGGGCCTGTGTAACTGCAGCCAAGGAGCCTTTGTATTCACCTCCCTAATTGGGTCGGGATGTGATCAAGACCTGTGTAAATGCAGCCAAGGAGCCTTGTGATTCTCCCTAATTGGGTCAGGATGTGATCAGGGCCTGTGTAAATGCAGCCAAGGAGCCTTGCATTCCCCTCCCAGGGCCTGTGTAAATGCAGCCAGGCTCCTAAATGCAGCCAAGGAGCCTTGCATTCCCCTCCCTAATTGGGTCGGGATGTGACCAGGGCCTGTTTGAATGCAGCCAAGGAGCCTTGGCATTCCCCTCCCTAATTGGGTCGGGATGTGATCAGGGCCTGTGTAAATGCAGCCAAGGAGCCTTGCATTCCCCTCCCTAATTGGGTCGGGATGTGACCAGGGCCTGTTTGCATGCAGCCAAGGAGCCTTGGCATTCCCCTCCCTAATTGGGGCGGGATGTGATCAGGGCCTGTGTAAATGCAGCCAAGGAGCCTTGCATTCCCCTCCCTAATTGGGTCGGGATGTGATCAGGGCCTGTGTGAATGCTGCCAAGGAGCCTTTGTATTTACCTCCCTAATTGATCAAGGGCTGTGTAAATGCAGCCAAGGTCCGGATGTTGTGTGACTGCAGCCAAGGAGCCTTGCATTCCCTTCCCGAATTGGGTCCGGATGTGATCAGGGCCTGTGTGAATGCAGCCAAGAAGCATTGCATTCCCTTCCCTAATTGGGTCGGGATGTGATCAAGGCCTGTGAAAATGCTGCCAAGGAGGCTTGTGTTCATCTCCCTAATTGGGTCGGGATGTGATCAAGGCCTGTCTAAACGCAGCCAAGCAGCCTTGCATTCCCCTCCCTAATTGAGTCGGGATGTGACCAGGGCCTGTGTAAATGCAGCCAAGGAGCCTTTGTATTCACCTCCCTAATTGGGTCGGGATGTGATCAAGACCTGTGTAAATGCAGCCAAGGAGCCTTGTGTTTCTCTCCCTAATTGGGTCGGGATGTGATCAGGGCCTGTGTAAATGCAGCGAAGGAGCCTTGCATTCCCCTCCCTAATTGGGTCAGGATGTGATCAGGGCCTGTGTGAATGCAGCCAAGGAGCCTTGCATTCCCCTCCCTAATTGGGTCCGGATGTGATCAAAGTCTGTGTGTATGCAGCCAAGGAGCCTTGCGTTCCCCTCCCTAATTGGGTCCGGATGTGATCAGGGCCTGTGTGAATGCAGCCTTGCATTCCCCTCCCTATTTGGGTCCGGCTGTGATCAAAGCCTGTGTGTTCTCCTTCATAAAATGCACCAGGATAAGGATTGCCAGCTCTTGGAAGGCCTTTCCAGGCAGTTCTCCTTCATAAAATGCACCAGGATAAGGATTTCCAGCTCTTGGACAGCCTTTCCACGTAGTTCTCCTTCCTAAAATGCACCAGGATAAGGATTTCCAGCTCTTGGAGGCTTTCCAGGTAGTTCTCCTTCATAAAATGCACCAGGATAAGGAGCTCGTGGAAGGCCTT
>CAJNDS010001651.1:0-11976 GCA_905221605.1 Symbiodinium natans | reverse complement strand
AGTAGTAATATAAATAAATGAAATCAATAAGAAATTAAGATGAATAAGCGATTCCATTTCAATAATTTAAATAATTCTAAATTTTTCATAAGTAGAATAAACTAAATAATGTAAAGACGTTGAAGAATTTTCAGAATTTATGAGATCAAAAATAATTTCAGGTAACTTAAGATTTAAGACAGAGTCAGCCCCAAACCCTGAAGCCTAAGACCAAATGGACTCTTAACACAAAAACTAAAGGCTGAGTGTGCCCTAAAGCTTCAAACGCAGTGCCTCCCTCGCCCCCCTCCCCCCCACAACAAAATGAAAAACGTAGTTCCAGAAAACAACTCGGTCAAAGCGTCTTGGTCAAAACGTTTCGGTCAAAAGTGATTGGGACCCAAACCCTACACAGTTTCTATAAACCCTAAATTTCGACGCAGGCCTGCTTAGGCCGCACCCACCCTTTTCTAGGCTGCCTGGACCCAGAACTACACCCGACAGCCACTAACACCAGTGCTTGGAGCTACTGCGCAAGCCTAAAGAGTTGTGTTGAGCGTGAGCTGCACTTCCAGTGCCGGTGCACTACCCCGCTTGGGGTACCTCTCCCCCCCTTCTCCGATTCTCAAGTGTTATTAAGAAGAAGCCCTAAACGACCTGAGTTCCTGCGGCCAAAAATTGGCTTCTGCACGTGGTCCCTGGACACCCCCTCCGGAGCCCCCTGGTGCCGGACCCCTGCCGGAGCGCGTTCAGGGAGCAGAGGGGCTGCAAGGCAGGTCAGGCAAGGCGGTAGCTCAAAACCCACTACCAAACCCAACAACTGCCTTGCCTCCCCCGCCGCCCTGGCCTGGCCGCCCTCCTGGCCCAGCTGGCCCTCCTGGCTCCCTTGCCTGGGGATTTATGGCCGGCCCCCGGCCCCGAGAACGATTGCTCAAAAACGCGCTACCAACCCCAACCAACCGTTCAAAGGACGGGGGTGGGAAGTGGGAATTTAGTGTTAGCCCGAAGCCCTAAAAGGAAAAAAGTTGGGTGGATGCCTGCGTAAGCACGGGGAGGGAAAAATGGAACAACCCAATCTTTCTGGTTGCGGTGGCTCCAAACTTCAATATACGCCGCCGCGACATATGCCGCCCCTTCACACCCCCTGGGTGTGTTGGGGCGCCATCTCCGCATGAAATCTACTGCCGCAGCGCGGCGAGAAGCCCTGAACCCTAAACCCTAAAGCCTAAACCTTGAACCCTAAACCCGAAACCCAAAACCCAAAACCCGAAACCCAAAACCCAAAACCCGAAACCCTAAACCCTCAACCCTAAACCGCTTGCTGAGCACCTCCCGTGGCTTCACGGAAGCTTGGAGGTGCATAGTAATAGTACTTATTAACCAACGTATAACCCACTTATAAGCCCTAAGCCCTAAGCCCCAAGCCCGAAGCTCTAAGCCCGAAGCCCTAAGCCGTAAGCCCTAAACCCTAAACCAAACCCCTAAGTGCCCAAGTATGGCGATAATTGGGTGATAAGTACAGTTAGGCCAAGAAGTACCATGAACCTCCGAGCGCAGGGGTCAGCAAGTGAATTCAGCGTAGCTGCCGCTCTTTTTTTGGCCCTGGGGGCGATGCAGTGGCAGAAGGCCGGGCAATCACCTCGCTTGGAAACTCGATGACAATAAGGGCACTCTTTTGGGGTTGGTTTCTTCGGGCTTCGGGTTTAGGGTTTAGGGTTCAGGGACACCCATATAACAACAAAGGGGTAAGGTACCACTGGGCTACCAAGGAAACAAATAGCGACCAACACTTTGTAAACCACACATTACAGCCGTTGTGGCCCACTTCCTGCTTCGCAACTACTCGATACTGGGGCAACACGGTGCAACCCTTCCCTTCATCAGCTCACAATAAACTACCCCATACGCTTAGTGTACAGCAATGGCAGCTTCCCAAAAAGAAGTTGACAACCCTCTTCAGCTAAAATAGTTTAAGCCGCAAACACATAGCGATCCGATCGCCCCACATCCTTTTCCTCCCAAGGTTAGATCGCTAACCTCATAATGCAACCAAACAGGTCGGGGAATTTTACAGCAAGCCCAAAAAAACCCCAAAGCCATTGCAGACACATTTCAAAGTTGGCCACCGAGGGCAATCTTACAATTACCAAGCCTGACCGATTTCCTGAGGCTTCGCTGTCCAGCAGTCAAAGTCAAACAAGGAGCCGTTCGGGCAATCCCTGCCTCCGCGCCTAATTGACATCCACAAATCCCCGTCCGAGCTCATTGGCCGGTAGTTTCGAACCCACAGGTGCACACCCGGCGCTTAATTCGGCTCCAAGTACGCAAAGTCTGACAATCCAGCAATGGAAACGAGCCTAAGTCTCCGGCCATCTTAGTGTTGCACGATGGTACCAGTATCAGTGCTCTCTGTGTCCTTGGCAACGCAAGCTGCGCAACAGCTGCGGTGACCGCCCAGGAGAGGGGGGCGGGGGGGGGGGGGGGGGGGGTTGGGGTTAGGGTTTAAGGTTAGGGTTCGGGGTTTAGGGTTGATTTAATTGGAGTCCAGCTTTTGCCCCAATGATGAATTTAGACCAACCTCTGCAAAAGAAGGGGCGATGGGCTTCCTGAAAGGTGGATTTATGGTACCGCGGGCTACCGTGCTTTTTGGTCATGCTCCTGCCACAAGCTGAGAGGCCCTTTTAGGCTTAGGGTCTAAGGCTTCAACGATTCGTTAGGCTTAGTGGCGTTTAGAGTTTATCGTACTCTACAAGCTCGCATGATTCGTTGCTGATGTGCAACCCTCAACCCTCAACCCTCAACCCTCAACCCTCAACCCTCAACCCTCAACCCTCAACCCTCAACCCTCAACCCCCAGCCCTAAACCATAAACCCCAAACCCTAAACCCTCCTCAGAAATCAGGGGCCCTGTGTAGCTTTCAGGCCGAGGCGCAGAGTAAGCTGGCAAGAGTAGAGACGGAAGAGGGGCGCCCATCCAGGCTGCGCGCGCCTGCTGGTCTAAACCCTAAACCCTAAGCCCTAAGCCCTAAACCCTAAACCCTAAACCCGAAACCGTACTTCCCAAGCAAATTTGTCTAAACAGCTGACCAGCAGAGTGATCAATTTACTTCAACCCTCACAGCAGGCCCACACATGGCCCCAGAAAGCCCCGAAAGACTCCAGAAGGCTTCAGAAGAGGCTCAAGAGGGTTTAGGGTTTAGGGTTTTGGGTTTTGGGTTTAGGGTTTAGGGTTTAGGGTTTAGGGTTTAGGGAAGAGCCCCAGCACGCCCCAAGAATCCCCAAAAGGCCACAGGAGGCAAAGGCCCCAAGCGCCAGCCCAGCCCCAGGGCAAAATGCCTAAAACTAAAGGGTTTAGGGTTTAGGGTTTAGGGTTTAGGGTTTAGGGTTTAGGGTTTAGGGTTTAGGGTTTAGGGTTTAGAACTAGGTTCTGAAAGAAACAACTTTCAAAACGTTTCGGTCTACACATTATTGGGACCCAAAACCTATACAAGTTCTATAAACCCTAAACCCTAAACCCTAAACCCCAAACCCCAAGAACAGAGCCCTGAGCACCACAGCTGCTGCAAACCCTAAACCCTTTTTGCTTCAAACCCTAAACCCTAAACCCCAAACCCTAAACCCCAAGAAAGGAGCCCTGAGCGCCAGGGCTGCCACGGCACCAGGCAATCCAGTTCAGCCCAGGGAGCCAGTCACACGGCCCTTGGATGACGGGCGGGCGCATCAAAAGACTTGGTGATGGGGGTTTCGGGTTTAGGGTTTAGGGTTTAGGGTTTAGGGAGAGGGTTCATATGATTTAGTTAATAGGGTTAGGGTTCATACGGTTTAGTGTGCAGGGTGTAGGGCCTAGGGTTTAGGGTTTACGGTAGAGTCCGGGGTTTGGGAGCATTGTGCTCCGCCCTTGAATATTAAGAAAGTTCGTGGCTAGTCTTGGCTTTGAATTCGAAATTAACTTGGGGGTTTACGATTATAAAGGACCCCGAATATAGACCCCCCCAATAGTAGGATCCCCGGATCTCCTTTGAATCAAGACCCAATAGCGTACCCCGAATATCGTAAACCCCGACTTGTGTACGGGCGCAGCCTGAAGAGCCAAAGCGAAAAGCGTTTCTTGCTGAGCCTCACACCATTCTCCTTTGATTCCTCCCCTCCCTCCATCCCCCCTGTCCCCATCTCTGCCCTCCAAGCATTCGAACCCGCAATCCCGCCCCTAAACCCTAACCCTAAACCCTAAACCCTAAACCCTAAACCTAAAGCCTAAGGCCTAAAGCCCAAACCCAAACCCAAAATCCTAACCCATAGCTACCAAGCAAAACACGGGGAAAAAACTTGACCTCCGAGCCCCCCCGAACTTGTCACCGAAATAACAGGTCTTTTTCGCACCCGCATAGATAGTAACAGGGTTTAGGGTTGAGGGTTTTGGGCTTCGGGCTTATGGTAGTAGTATCAATAACAATGAACAGTGAGTGAAATAATTTAGGAGTTTAGCGGGTCCACTGAAACTGCCAAGAATGATATTAATGTTGCAGCATACTCGTAATGAAACTGAAACCGCACGAAAGGAACAAAGAACTACTCCAAAGAACCCATTAAAATCGTGCAACATAAGCGGTTCCATACTCATTTCATTCATATGTTTTCAATATGATGAAGGAGTGCTACGGCCCCACGAAACGACTCATATGGGGATTTATGAATAAGGCACCCCTAATATAGACCCCCAAATAGTCGGATTCCCTGATAATAAGGACCCCGATATACCCCTAATTTCGGAAACCCCCATATTATTGGCACACCAAACTCCCGGGCCAAGTCTGCACTTTTCAAGCCCTGCCCAAGCCGCAGACAAGTCTATTCAGCAAGCAGGGTTGGGACGGCCTCCTAAACCCCAAGCCCTCAAGGCAGAATAAATGGAACTTATATGTGGTTTACTTGGAACCTGCATTTTTTTGATGGATCTGCCGGCTATCATTCACGCTGCCATCTAGTGGTTGGAACCTTCTGAATTGGGGTGAAGGCTCCAGGAGGCCTCAACAGGCCCTACAGCCCCAACTAGGCCCAAAGCTTGTGTCAGAACGGGTCGCGAGTGCGCGGGAGGTCTAAAAATTGACCCGAGAAGCCCTAAACCCTAAACCCCAAATAAACCCTTAACCCTAAAGAAACCCTATACCCTGAACCCTAAACCCCCTAAACCCTAAACCCTAAACCCCCTAAACCCCCTAAACCCCCTAAACCCTAAACCCTAAACCCTAAACCCTAAACCCTAAACCCTAAACCCTAAACCCTAAACCCTAAACCCTAATTAAACCCTAAACCCTAAACCCCAAACCCTAACCCTAAACCCTAAGACACACCAGACTGCTCAGCACCCCGCCGGGGCGGTGCTGATGCGAGACTGGCCACTCTGGGCCTGCAACAAAATCAGGGCTTTGGGGCTTCGACCCTAAACCCTAAACCCTAAACCCTAAACCCTAAACCCTAAACCCTAAACCCTAAACCCTAAACCCTAAACCCTAAACCCTAAACCCCAATCCCTAAACCCTAAACCCTAAACCCTAAACCCTGGGGTTGAATTTTGGGATGTTCCCCCTTTTGTTTTGGGTGTAGGGTTTAGGGTTGGGATGTTCCCCCTTTTACTAACAGTCCTTTATTGGGGTTATCGTACCCCCCTATTAAGGACTGAACATCCCAAGATGAACTATAGTTTCTATCGAGTTCGGGCTTAGGGCTCGGGGCTTCGGGTTGTGGAAGGTTTTTCGGGGTCGCGCAAGGATGTTTCTGCCTAGTCATGCGGAGGTATCTTTCCTTGTGTGTTCTTCTGGTGCACTACCGGGTTTCGACAAAACCCACAGACATCGAGGTTCAATGGTTAGGGCTTAGGGTTTAGGGTTTAGGGTTTAGGGCAAGCCAGCCAAAGCCTGGCTGGTTTCCAACCCTCGGACAAGTGGGCAAGGAATTCTCTAAGCCCTAAACCCTAAACCCTAAACCCTAAACCCTAAGCCCTAAACCCTAAGCCCTAAACCCTAAACCCTAAGCCCTAAACCCTAACCAGTGAACCTCGATGTCCGATACACACACGCAGCTGAAGCGGCTCTCGCTGTCTCCTTCAACCCTTTCCTGCACGAGCACACCTTTCACTTAGGGCTTAGGGCTTAGGGCTTAGGGCTTAGGGCTTAGGGTTTAGGGCTTAGGGCTTAGGGTTTAGGGCTTAGGTGTGGGCGGAACTTCCTGAGACTTCGACGTCTCGACCTAAGGCTTAAAACGCCTTAAGCAACATGCCCCTCCCTCCGGTGCATAGGGTCGCGTGCCATCGTGGGTGGCGCAAAGCGGTGGCCTGGGTGGGCAGGTGTGGAGCCAGGGGATGCCCTATTCAGCGTTTCACCATCGGCCTTCGTGCAGTGAAGCCGCCTTGCTACCGCTACTCTCTAAACCCTAGCCACCACACCATCTTAAACCCTAAACCCGAAACCCTAAAACCGGGACTCGTTCACCTGTTCAGGAGGGCTTCGGGGCGACTTTAGAGGTTTTTGTTGGCTTGGGTGGTTTCCGGGAGCAGAACGCAGGACCTTTGTGGCTGCCTCAACCTTTAAAGATCCTTAGATCTTGGAATCTTGAGTTTAGGGTTTAGGGTTTAGAGTTCACAGAACTAAGCACCTCAAGCCCAACATGAACTTCATAACTAAGACGCTGCACCGCACAACCCCGAACCCTAATTTCAAAAAGCCCTAAGAAAGACCTGAATCCGAAGGAGCATTTGCCAAGCCCGCTGCTCAGGGGGTCGTTGCGGTTGGTTAGCACTCCTGACGCGAAGGGAGCGTGAATCTTTTTCGAGCATTGTTGAGTTCTAGTTACTTAGGGAGATTGAAGGTTTAGGATTTGGTTGGGTTTAAGGGCTTCAGAGGGTGTTGAAGATTTAAGGTTGAGGGGCTTGTGGAGTTGGGGTTGAGTTGGGATTTGGGTTTCGGGGTCTGGCGTCTTTGGCTGGCTTTGAGGTTAATCTACCCCACTGCGTGATTCTGGAAGGCAATGCACTGACCTCACCCTCCCAGCGCAAGACTGTTCAGACGACTCTGAACCCTAAACCCTGAACATCCCTTTGTTTGCAACTGGTCGCCCTAAACCCTAAACCCTAAACCCTGAACATCCCTAAACCCTGAAGCCTAAATCCCCATCGAAACGCACAAAGAACACAGCAGCGAGGAAAACATTCCAGGCACCCCATGGTGGCTTGAGCATCGTGGTGGTGCCATCCTGGGACACACCCGCAGGCAGCAGGTTTAGAGTTCAGGGGTTCCCCTAAACCCTAAACCCTAAGCCCTAAGCCCTAAGCCCTAAGCCCTAAGCCCTAAGCCCTAAGCCCTAAACCCTAAGCCCTAAGCCCTAAGCCCTAAGCCCTAAGCCCTAAGCCCTAAGCCCTAAGCCCTAAGCCCTAAGCCCTAAGCCCTAAGCCCTAAACCCTAACCCAAAACCCAAAACCCTAAACCCTAAACCCCCCTAAACCCTAAACCCTAAGCCCTAAAACCTAAACCCGAGTTGGGAAATCTGCTGGCGTTGCATCTCAACCTATCGCCCTTATAAGGCCTGAGCCTGGAAACGTCACACAGCAGCTGCCCCAAGCAATCCGGAAGCTCTAAACCCTGAACCCTAAACCCTAAACCCTAAGCCCTAAAAGGCCGGTCGCTGGGACTTGTAGAGCTTAAACTAGGATGGCCCTCAAACGTCTCTGAAGAAATATTCCTGAATATGATCCTCCTAAACCCCAATAACGGAAAGTATAACCATAATCCTCTTAAACCCAATAAGGGAAAGTATAACTACAATCCTCTTAAACCCAATAAGGGAAAGTATAGCATTGTCACAAAGGCCTACCTAGTAAAAGGGCCATGTAGGGTTCATTTATGCCGGGTTTAGGGTTTAGGGTTTAGGGTTTAGGCACCCTAAACTCTAAACCCTAAACCCCAAACCCTAAACCCTAGGCTTTAGGCTCTCTA
This sequence comes from Symbiodinium natans, assembly GCA_905221605.1. Lineage (NCBI taxonomy): Eukaryota > Dinophyceae > Suessiales > Symbiodiniaceae > Symbiodinium > Symbiodinium natans. Next base: position 4,009 of record CAJNDS010001651.1, on the reverse strand, counting down.
AAGAACCTTTTGCATCCAGGTCTGACGCCGGGCATCACCAAATTAAAGCCCTATTGGGGGATTGAGGGGTTTCAAGGGGTGAGTTCCGAATTTCTGAGACTCGGCTTGAGCTCAATGCGCCATAGGAATGGTTCAGAGAGAAATGGTGGGTTTGGAGTGCAGGGGGGTACCCTGAACCCTAAACCCTAAACCCTAAACTCTAAACTCTAAACTGCAGCTCTATGACGTGGAGAAGGCTTTGCACATGGGCTGGGTCAGTTCGACAGGCAGTGTAGACATGCAAGCCTTCCCTCCTTCACCTCACCAAACAGAGACCGGTAGTTATTATCTAGAAAGTGGGGTTTAGGGTTTAGGGTTTAGGGTTTTTTATAATATGATATTGCATTACCCCTTTTGAAAACCGCTATCGCACTAAATTCGTATTATGTTCTTATAGCATTAAACTATAGGTTGGGATGTTCCCCCTTATATGAAAAGTCCTGAATAGGGATTATAATAGGGGTTACTCTAATCCCTATTAAGAACGGGTAGTAGAAGGGGGAACATCCCAAACTATAGGGTGTAGAACAACATGGCCAACACCAGTCGATGCGACCAATCTCGCTAAGGACCAGGTGCGGCAGTCTCTATCGCAGAAGCTCCCAAAGAAACGAAATCCAGACACCCCAAACCCTAAACCCTACACCCCAAACCCTGAAACGCATTCATCTATGCATCCCAGCTACGCAAAGTCAAGCATGAGAAGAGCCTAGAAGTACCTCTGCTACGACTCTTGAACTAAGTTAACCCTAACCCTAAACCCTAAACGATGACCTCTAAACCCTTAACCCCCAAATGGCCTGAATTAACAACTCATCTATCCTGAACTTGGAACCCTAGCAACAATTCTACTTCTTGCTGTTTCTTAGGAATTATAATGCCCCAAAATTAGGAAAATATTCCCAAGTATCCCTAAACCCTAAACCCAAACCCTAAACCCTAAACCCTAAACCCTAGAAGCTATTCCCAAGTATCCCTAACTCTATCATCTGAGTGCTGAGCATGAGGCACCACGCCGTGGCCTTACTTTTGGCATCAGGGGTTTAGGGTCTAGGGTTTCGGGTTTAAGGTTTAGGGTTTAGGGTTTAGGTTTAAGGTTTTGGGTTTAGGGTTTAGGACTTCATCGGTTCGACTGTGGTGACATGCCATTGATGACGAGATCCCTGCGTCGGGTTTAGGTTTTAAGGTTGCAATATCATCCTCTCAGAACCTCGGGTATGTAAGCCTAAACCATAAACCCTAAACCCCAAGCCCAACAAAACATCCCTAAACGCACACCTCCGATATCCTAACACCACAAACTGAATACCCGAAGCCTCCGATGTCATCATTCCTTCAGTGAAAGTGAGGTTTTGGGTTTGGGGCTCAATTAGGGTTTAGGGTTTGAATCACTTGTCTTTCAAATCTGGGCTTTGCCAAGTGTTACCCTAAACCCTAAACCCTAAACCCTAAAACCTAAACCCTACACCGTAAACAGACCCGACATGCCCCAAAAGGAAGACCGTCACCTTCAAACTTCCAATCAAGAACAGCTCTAGGAGATGAGTTCCCGGTTACTTTTGGAGGCTAATGGTACTTATTAACCAATTACAACTGTACTTCTAACCCACTTATGAGCCCCCCTAAGTGCTCTAAGATCCTTAACAGTACAGATATAAGTACAGCTGTAATCTGTTGATAAATGCCATGAGCCTCCAAGCATGGTACCTTGCATATAAGGCTTCTATCTTGGGCATCATGCAGGAGCTGTACCCTAACCCCTAAACCCTAAACCCTAAACACTAAACCCTAAACCCTAACGGGTTTAGGGGGAGAGAAGTGTTTGGGGGGGTGCTATCTATAGTATAAGAACATAGGGGCCATGAGGGAATGGCAAGTAGTCCGACCCCCCAGGGTTCGAGACAAGGAGGTTTAGAGTTTAGAGTGGGCATATGGGTCTGCCTGAAGTTCTCCTATCCATGGTCCTTTGGGGAATGGCAAGCAGGACCACTATACTACACTCCCCTTAGAACCTTAATAAACATGTGTTTTGTAAAATGTTTTCTTGGGTTTTGAATAAAAAAAAAAGTTTTCCCGGGGGATATAGTATAACCCAAACCCTAGACCTCAGCTCTAAACCCGAAACTGAGACCGGCCCACGATACCTAGATACCTTCTTGCAGCAGGTCTCCTCGCGACTGCTTGCGTCGCGAACCCTCAACCCTGGACCCTAAACCCTAAACCCCAAACCCTCTGTTGCAGCCGCGTCTGCTTGGAGGCTTCTTGGCCCCGCGAGGGAACTGCGTGGTGGTTGGAATGCCGGCGATGTGGTCCTGGCAAGAGTCTCAGGGGATTAGGGTTTAGGGTTTAGGGTTTGGGGGTTCGGGTTTAGGGTTTAGGGTTTAGGGTACTCCTCCGATAACCAAGGGGAAAGAAAGGTCAAACTGTAACATTCGGTAGGTGCTGGGAAAGAAACGCAGACTCACTTCTTCAATCGACAGGGACTAATCCCAAACCCTAAACCCTAAACCCTAAACCCTAAACCCTAAACCCTAAACCCTAAACCCTAAACCCTAAACCCTAAACCCTAAACCCTAAACCCTAAACCCTAAACCCTAAACCCTACACCTAAACCCTAAACCCTAAACCCTAAACCCTAAACCCTAAACCCTAAACCCTAAACCCTAAACCCTAAACCCTAAACCCTAAACCCTAAACCCTAAACCCTAAACCCTAAACCCTAAACCCTAAACCCTAAACCCTTCGCTACTCCAACAAGAAAATGAGAACGCCAAAGGCGGAGGCACATCCAGAACCTGGGGGAGCTAGAACACCGCTTAGGGTTTAGGGTTTAGGGTTTAGGGTTTAGGGTTTAGGGTTTAGGGTTTAGGGTTTAGGGTTTAGGGTTTAGGGTTTAGGGTTTAGGGTTTAGGGTTTAGGGTTTAGGGTTTAGGGTTTCGGTTTTGGGGTTTAGGGCTTAGGGTTTCGGGTTTCGGGTTTCGGGTTTCGGGCTATTGGTAGCAGGCCTTCGGGCTCAGTGTTTAGAGCCCGGACTACCAGAAGAACTCCCAGCAGTCCCAAACAAAAAAGCAATTCCAAGCCTCTAAATGTCGTGGCGGAAGGAAGGGCACAGCTCCATGCTAAACCCTATGAAGCCCTTACAAAAACACTGCGGTTTTGGTTTCCCCCTGAACCCTCAGCTGGGGGTTAGGGATTCGGCTAAGCCCTAAACCCTAAGGGTTTAAACCCTAAACCCTAAACCCTAAACCCTAAACCCTAAACCCTAAACCCTAAACCCTAAACCCTAAACCCTACAGGGCTTTCTCTTCGTCTACACCCGACCACCCACCCACTGCAGCCTGGAACGATGGGCGCGCGTCACCTCAGGGTTGAGGGTTTGGGGTTTTAGGGTTTAGGGTTTAGGGTTTAGGGTTTAGGGTTGTTAGGGTTTTGGGGTTTTGTTGTTTAGGGCGTGGCGCGGATTTCTTAAAAGGCCCCTGCTAGGTTTAGGGTTTATAGCGTTTATAGTGTCTATAGGGTTTAGAGGGTTTATGGGGTTTAGAGGGTTTAGAGCGTCTAGGGACTGGGTTGCAGCTAAAGAACTCAAAGTTCAGTTACTGCACTCAGGATGCTGAACATTTTTGCGAGCTTGAAATTGAGCAGGACGAGCTCCTAAACCTGACGCCTTTCCGGCACAGCCTTCACAAGACCTCTGGCAAGGCAGTGGTCTTTGTAAGTTGGAGAGGGTCCACAGGTCAGGCTCGTTAGCACAGATCAGCTCTTTCTGTGGTGCTTCGTACAAGGCAGTGCAACTAGTGACTAGTCTAGTGGGCCTTGGGGATGTAGAGTGCAGGACCCTAAGGGTCCATGTACCTAATTACTATATACTTGGGCCCCAAAGTCCTTCTTTAGGGTTTAGGGTTTAGGGTTTAGGGTTTAGGGTTTAGGGTTTAGGGTTTTTTTGCCACCCTGTTTTAGGGTTTAGGGTTTA
>CAJNDS010001650.1:0-12046 GCA_905221605.1 Symbiodinium natans | reverse complement strand
CCAACATTGCCATTGGGGGCTCGGGGGCACACGCAAGGGCTTGTGACCGGAGACAAGCATCCTTTTCCAGGCTCTTCAGGCTCCAAGTCCTTGCGATTTCAAGGTAGCTCTCAAGGTCGGGCTGCGCTGCTTACTGCGTTCTGCAGACCCTGCATGTAACACTGCAGCAACCTGCAGACCCTGCAGACCTGCAGCAAGCATGCGGACTCTGCACTCTGCAGCAAGCCTGCAGGCCCTGCAGCAGCCTGACGCAGCAAGCCTGCAGACCCCTGCAGCAAGCCTAGCTGCAAGGTCTGTAAGCTGTCGGCAAGCCTGCAGACCCTGCAGCAGCCTGCAGGCCAGCAGCGCCTGCGGGCAACCTGCAGACCCTGCCGCACGCCGCCCCTACAGACCCTACAGCAAGCCTGCAAAACCTGCTGCCTGCCTCTCCCCCAGCCTGCATGGCTTCCAGTCTTCAATTACTTGGGCATTTTCCTGCATTCACACAGAGTCCATTTCCCCTTGTAAACACAAAGGCTTGAAGGCCCCAGAGTCTGCAGGAAGCTTGAAAGCCCCTGACCTGTAGAACTGCAAATTAAAAACCAGGTGTCACATGCTCCGCGCTGTAGGAAAAGCTGGATTTTTCCGCCAGTCTAATTTCATGAAAACTAGTACTACACGCTCCGCGCTGTGGGAAAAGCTGGATTTCGCCTCGGGTGTAATTTCATCAAAACTGGTACTACACGCTCCGCGCTGGGGAAAAACCACAGTGTACTACATGAATGCATAGTTTTTTTAAAACTTTAAGGTTCATGTAATGTTTCTACTTGGAATCAAGGTACTACACGCTGTTTTCCCGCATTTTTTGAGTGTAGTACTCGTGTACAGGTCTGCTACACGCGCTTTCTCAAGGGTTATACGGTTTACCAGTCTTTCAAATACTCAAGTAAGGCCTCACAATCCCCTTCAAGGGCTCCAAAACCTCATCAGGACCTCCCAGAGCCTTTTTCCACTTCTGCGGGCTGCCCGTTGGAAAAATCGCTGAAAAACGTGGTATCGCGCGGGTCCACATTCAGGACCGACAAACGACGAGAAACATAGGACGCATCAGAGTACCCCCCCAGTGGCAACCTGAATGGCGCCTATATGAATAAGTACAGGCCCACCACCGACCGCTTGCCACGCAGCGGTGCATTTTTATTGTCTTATGTCGGGAGCGGTCCTCACGTCGGGCAAATTTTTGGCGAGCTTCAAAAGTGTGTCTTCTCATCAGAAATCGCACAGTTTTTGGCCCTCATTTTGAGGCCAGAAATTGGGTCCCAAAACTGGGTCTGCCTGATTCGAAACTCTTAGAGAAGATCCCATTTCGGGCTTCGCTTTGGGGCCCAAAAATAGGACCCCAGAATGGGCCGTGAAACGTGGCAAGTGTGCTTTCAATTTTGCGGAGACACGCAAAGCATGCACCACATGTTTGGGTCGGGCGCAAAGATAGTCAGCGGTCGCTTAAAACTGTTGGCAATAGCGTTATAACGGAACAGGTATTGCACATGACAAGCTGAATTGCAACTGCGGGGGCACTCAAACGTGTCCTACGCTTCTTGTGTCTTTCTGGGGTCGGATTTGGCTTCACTTGAGGCACATTCTCCAAACCCCCAGCAAAGGGCCTACCTTGTCCCACATCAATAAGTGTTGTCGAAAATCCCCTTTCCCCAATGGCAATGTTGCAACACGTTGGTCATGTCAGACCGACCTTCGGCATCCAACATTGCCATTGGGGGCTCGGGGGCACAGACAAGCATCCTTTTCCAGGCTCTTCAGGCTCCAAGTCCTTGCGATTTCAAGGTAGCTCTCAAGGTCGGGCTGCGCTGCTTACTGCGTTCTGCAGACCCTGCATGTAACACTGCAGCAACCTGCAGACTCTGCAGACCTGCAGCAAGCATGCGGACTCTGCAGCAAGCCTGCAGGCCCTGCAGCAGCCTGATGCAGCAAGCCTGCAGACCCCTGCAGCAAGCCTACAGCTGCAGGGTCTGTAGGCTGTCGGCAAGCCTGCAGACCCTGCAGCAGCCTGCAGGCCAGCAGCGCCTGCGGGCAACCTGCAGACCCTGCCGCACCGCACGCCGCCCCTACAGACCCTACAGTGGCCCTACAGCAAGCCTGCCAAACCTGCTGCCTGCCTCTCCCCCAGCCCGCATGGCTTCCAGTCTTCAATTACTTGGGCATTTTCCTGCATTCACACAGAGTCCATTTCCCCTTGTAAACACAAAGGCTTGAAGGCCCCAGAGTCTGCAGGAAGCTTGAAAGCCCCTGACCTGTAGAACTGCAAATTAAAAACCAGGTGTCACATGCTCCGCGCTGTAGGAAAAGCTGGATTTTTCCGCCAGTCTAATTTCATGAAAACTAGTACTACACGCTCCGCGCTGTGGGAAAAGCTGGATTTCGCCTCGGGTGTAATTTCATCAAAACTGGTACTACACGCTCCGCGCTGCGGAAAAACCACAGTGTACTACATGAATGCATAGTTTTTTCAAAACTTTAAGGTTCATGTAATGTTTCTACTTGGAATCAAGGTACTACACGCTGTTCATGTAATGTTTCTACTTGGAATCAAGGTACTACACGCTGTTTTCCCGCATTTTTTGAGTGTAGTACTCGTGCACAGGTCTGCTACACGCGCTTTCTCAAGGGTTATACGGTTTACCAGTCTTTCAAATACTCAAGTAAGGCCTCACAATCCCCTTCAAGGGCTCCAAAACCTCATCAGGACCTCCCAGAGCCTTTTTTCCAACTTTTGCGGGCTGCCCGTTGGAAAAACCGCTGAAAAACGTGGTATCGCGCGGGTCCACATTCAGGACCGACAAACGACGAGAAACATAGGACGCATCAGAGTACCCCCCCAGTGGCAACCTGAATGGCGCCTTTATGAATAAGTACAGGCCCACCACCGACCGCTTGCCACGCAGCGGTGCATTTTTATTGTCTTATGTCGGGAGCGGTCCTCACGTCGGGCAAAATTTCGGCGAGCTTCAAAAGTGTGTCTTCTCATCAGAAATCGCACAGTTTTTGGCCTTCATTTTGAGGCCAGAAATTGGGTTCCAAAACTGGGTCTGCCTGATTCGAAACTCTTAGAGAAGATCCCATTTCGGGCTTCGCTTTGGGGCCCAAAAATAGGACCCCAGAATGGGCCGTGAAACGTGGCAAGTGTGCTTTCAATTTTGCGAAGACACGCAAAGCATGCACCACATGTTTTGAGTCGGGCGCAAAGATTGTCAGCGGTCGCTTAAGACTGTTGGCAATAGCGTTTTCACGGAACAAGTATTGCACATGACAAGCTGAATTGCAACTGTGGCAACCTGAATGGCGCCTATATGAATAAGTAAAGGCCCACCACCGACCGCTTGCCACGCAGCGGTGCATTTTTATTGTCTTATGTCGGGAGCGGTCCTCACGTCGGGCAAAATTTCGGCGAGCTTCAAAAGTGTGTCTTCTCATCAGAAATCGCACAGTTTTTGGCCTTCATTTTGAGACCAGAAATTGGGTCCCAAAACTGGGTCTGCCTGATTCGAAACTCTTAGAGAAGATCCCATTTCGGGCTTCGCTTTGGGGCCCAAAAATAGGACCCCAGAATGGGCCGTGAAACGTGGCAAGTGTGCTTTCAATTTTGCGGAGACACGCAAAGCATGCACCACATGTTTGGGTCGGGCGCAAAGATTGTCAGCGGTTGCTTAAGACTGTTGGCAATAGCGTTATAACGGAACAAGTATTGCACATGACAAGCTGAATTGCAACTGCGGGGGCACTCAAACGTGTCCTACGCTTCTTGTGTCTTTCTGGGGTCGGATTTGGCTTCACTTGAGGCACATTCTCCAAACCCCCAGCAAAGGGCCTACCTTGTCCCACATCAATAAGTGTTGTCGAAAATCCCCTTTCCCCAATGGCAATGTTGCAACACGTTGGTCATGTCAGACCGACCTTCGGCATCCAACATTGCCATTGGGGGCTCGGGGGCACAGACAAGCATCCTTTCCAGGCTCTTCAGGCTCCAAGTCCTTGCGATTTCAAGGTAGCTCTCAAGGTCGGGCTGCGCTGCTTACTGCGTTCTGCAGACCCTGCATGTAACACTGCAGCAACCTGCAGACCCTGCAGACCTGCAGCAAGCATGCGGACTCTGCAGCAAGCCTGCAGGCCCTGCAGCAGCCTGATGCAGCAAGCCTGCAGACCCCTGCAGCAAGCCTACAGCTGCAGGGTCTGTAGGCTGTCGGCAAGCCTGCAGACCCTGCAGCAGCCTGCAGGCCAGCAGCGCCTGCGGGCAACCTGCAGACCCTGCCGCACGCCGCCCCTACAGACCCTACAGCAAGCCTGCAAAACCTGCTGCCTGCCTCTCCCCCAGCCCGCATGGCTTCCAGTCTTCAATTACTTGGGCATTTTCCTGCATTCACACAGAGTCCATTTCCCCTTGTAAACACAAAGGCTTGAAGGCCCCAGAGTCTGCAGGAAGCTTGAAAGCCCCTGACCTGTAGAACTGCAAATTAAAAACCAGGTGTCACATGCTCCGCGCTGTAGGAAAAGCTGGATTTTTCCGCCAGTCTAATTTCATGAAAACTAGTACTACACGCTCCGCACTGTGAGAAAAGCTGGATTTCGCCTCGGGTGTAATTTCATCAAAACTGGTACTACACGCTCCGCGCTGGGGAAAAACCACAGTGTACTACATGAATGCATAGTTTTTTCAAAACTTTAAGGTTCATGTAATGTTTCTACTTGGAATCAAGGTACTACACGCCGTTTTCCCGCATTTTTTGAGTGTAGTACTCGTGTACAGGTCTGCTACACGCGCTTTCTCAAGGGTTATACGGTTTACCAGTCTTTCAAATACTCAAGTAAGGCCTCACAATCCCCTTCAAGGGCTCCAAAACCTCATCAGGACCTCCCAGAGCCTTTTTTCCAACTTTTGCGGGCTGCCCGTTGGAAAAATCGCTGAAAAACGTGGTATCGCGCGGGTCCACATTCAGGACCGACAAACGACGAGAAACATAGGACGCATCAGAGTACCCCCCCAGTCCCCCCAGTGGCAACCTGAATGGCGCCTATATGAATAAGTAAAGGCCCACCACCGACCGCTTGCCACGCAGCGGTGCATTTTTATTGTCTTATGTCGGGAGCGGTCCTCACGTCGGGCAAAATTTCGGCGAGCTTCAAAAGTGTGTCTTCTCATCAGAAATCGCACAGTTTTTGGCCTTCATTTTGAGGCCAGAAATTGGGTCCCAAAACTGGGTCTGCCTGATTCGAAACTCTTAGAGAAGATCCCATTTCGGGCTTCGCTTTGGGGCCCAAAAATAGGACCCCAGAATGGGCCGTGAAACGTGGCAAGTGTGCTTTCAATTTTGCGGAGACACGCCAAGCATGCACCACATGTTTGGGTCGGGCGCAAAGATTGTCAGCGGTCGCTTAAGACTGTTGGCAATAGCGTTATAACGGAACAAGTATTGCACATGACAAGCTGAATTGCAACAGTCCCCCCAGTGGCAACCTGAATGGCGCCTATATGAATAAGTAAAGGCCCACCACCGACCGCTTGCCACGCAGCGGTGCATTTTTATTGTCTTATGTCGGGAGCGGTCCTCACGTCGGGCAAAATTTCGGCGAGCTTCAAAAGTGTGTCTTCTCATCAGAAATCGCACAGTTTTTGGCCTTCATTTTGAGGCCAGAAATTGGGTCCCAAAACTGGGTCTGCTTGATTCGAAACTCTTAGAGAAGATCCCATTTCGGGCTTCGCTTTGGGGCCCAAAAATAGGACCCCAGAATGGGCCGTGAAACGTGGCAAGTGTGCTTTCAATTTTGCGGAGACACGCAAAGCATGCACCACATGTTTGGGTCGGGCGCAAAGATAATCAGCGGTCGCTTAAGACTGTTGGCAATAGCGTTATAACGGAACAAGTATTGCACATGACAAGCTGAATTGCAACTGCGGGGGCACTCAAACGTGTCCTACGCTTCTTGTGTCTTTCTGGGGTCGGATTTGGCTCCAAATCAATAAGTGTTGTCGAAAATCCCCTTTCCCCAATGGCAATGTTGCAACACGTTGGTCATGTCAGACCGACCTTCGGCATCCAACATTGCCATTGGGGGCTCGGGGGCACACGCAAGGGCTTGTGACCGGAGACAAGCATCCTTTTCCAGGCTCTTCAGGCTCCAAGTCCTTGCGATTTCAAGGTAGCTCTCAAGGTCGGGCTGCGCTGCTTACTGCGTTCTGCAGACCCTGCATGTAACACTGCAGCAACCTGCAGACCCTGCAGACCTGCAGCAAGCATGCGGACTCTGCAGCAAGCCTGCAGGCCCTGCAGCAGCCTGATGCAGCAAGCCTGCAGACCCCTGCAGCAAGCCTACAGCTGCAGGGTCTGTAGGCTGTCGGCAAGCCTGCAGACCCTGCAGCAGCCTGCAGGCCAGCAGCGCCTGCGGGCAACCTGCAGACCCTGCCGCACGCCGCCCCTACAGACCCTACAGTGGCCCTACAGCAAGCCTGCAAAACCTGCTGCCTGCCTCTCCCCCAGCCCGCATGGCTTCCAGTCTTCAATTGCTTGGGCATTTTCCTGCATTCACACAGAGTCCATTTCCCCTTGTAAACACAAAGGCTTGAAGGCCCCAGAGTCTGCAGGAAGCTTGAAAGCCCCTGACCTGTAGAACTGCAAATTAAAAACCAGGTGTCACATGCTCCGCGCTGTAGGAAAAGCTTGATTTTTCCGCCAGTCTAATTTCATGAAAACTAGTACTACACGCTCCGCACTGTGGGAAAAGCTGGATTTCGCCTCGGGTGTAATTTCATCAAAACTGGTACTACACGCTCCGCGCTGGGGAAAAACCACAGTGTACTACATGAATGCATAGTTTTTTCAAAACTTTAAGGTTCATGTAATGTTTCTACTTGGAATCAAGGTACTACACGCTGTTTTCCCGCATTTTTTGAGTGTAGTACTCGTGTACAGGTCTGCTACACGCGCTTTCTCAAGGGTTATACGGTTTACCAGTCTTTCAAATACTCAAGTAAGGCCTCACAATCCCCTTCAAGGGCTCCAAATCCTCATCAGGACCTCCCAGAGCCTTTTTTCCAACTTTTGCGGGCTGCCCGTTGGAAAAATCGCTGAAAAACGTGGTATCGCGCGGGTCCACATTCAGGACCGACAAACGACGAGAAACATAGGACGCATCAGAGTACCCCCCCAGTGGCAACCTGAATGGCGCCTATATGAATAAGGAAAGGCCCACCACCGACCGCTTGCCACGCAGCGGTGCATTTTTATTGTCTTATGTCGGGAGCGGTCCTCACGTCGGGCAAAATTTCGGCGAGCTTCAAAAGTGTGTCTTCTCATCAGAAATCGCACAGTTTTTGGCCTTCATTTTGAGGCCAGAAATTGGGTCCCAAAACTGGGTCTGAGTGATTCGAAACTCTTAGAGAAGATCCCATTTCGGGCTTCGCTTTGGGGCCCAAAAATAGGACCCCAGAATGGGCCGTGAAACGTGGCAAGTGTGCTTTCAATTTTGCGGAGACACGCAAAGCATGCACCACATGTTTGGGTCGGGCGCAAAGATTGTCAGCGGTCGCTTAAGACTGTTGGCAATAGCGTTATAACGGAACAAGTATTGCACGTGACAAGCTGAATTGCAACAGTCCCCCCAGTGGCAACCTGAATGGCGCCTATATGAATAAGTAAAGGCCCACCACCGACCGCTTGCCACGCAGCGGTGCATTTTTATTGTCTTATGTCGGGAGCGGTCCTCACGTCGGGCAAAATTTCGGCGAGCTTCAAAAGTGTGTCTTCTCATCAGAAATCGCACAGTTTTTGGCCTTCATTTTGAGGCCAGAAATTGGGTCCCAAAACTGGGTCTGCCTGATTCGAAACTCTTAGAGAAGATCCCATTTCGGGCTTCGCTTTGGGGCCCAAAAATAGGACCCCAGAATGGGCCGTGAAACGTGGCAAGTGTGCTTTCAATTTTGCGGAGACACGCAAAGCATGCACCACATGTTTGGGTCGGGCGCAAAGATTGTCAGCAGTCGCTTAAGACTGTTGGCAATAGCGTTATAACGGAACAAGTATTGCACATGACAAGCTGAATTGCAACTGCGGGGGCACTCAAACGTGTCCTACGCTTCTTGTGTCTTTCTGGGGTCGGATTTGGCTTCACTTGAGGCACATTCTCCAAACCCCCAGCAAAGGGCCTACCTTGTCCCAAATCAATAAGTGTTGTCGAAAATCCCATTTCCCCAATGGCAATGTTGCAACACGTTGGTCATGTCAGACCGACCTTCGGCATCCAACATTGCCATTGGGGGCTCGGGGGCACACGCAAGGGCTTGTGACCGGAGACAAGCATCCTTTTCCAGGCTCTTCAGGCTCCAAATCCTTGCGATTTCAAGGTAGCTCTCAAGGTCGGGCTGCGCTGCTTACTGCGTTCTGCAGACCCTGCATGTAACACTGCAGCAACCTGCAGACCCTGCAGACCTGCAGCAAGCACGCGGACTCTGCAGCAAGCCTGCAGGCCCTGCAGCAGCCTGATGCAGCAAGCCTGCAGACCCCTGCAGCAAGCCTACAGCTGCAGGGTCTGTAGGCTGTCGGCAAGCCTGCAGACCCTGCAGCAGCCTGCAGGCCAGCAGCGCCTGCGGGCAAACCTGCAGACCCTGCCGCACCTCACGCCGCCCCTACAGACCCTACAGTGGCCCTACAGCAAGCCTGCAAAACCTGCTGCCTGCCTCTCCCCCAGCCCGCATGGCTTCCAGTCTTCAATTACTTGGGCATTTTCCTGCATTCACACAGAGTCCATTTCCCCTTGTAAACACAAAGGCCTGAAGGCCCCAGAGTCTGCAGGAAGCTTGAAAGCCCCTGACCTGTAGAACTGCAAATTAAAAACCAGGTGTCACATGCTCCGCGCTGTAGGAAAAGCTGGATTTTTCCGCCAGTCTAATTTCATGAAAACTAGTACTACACGCTCCGCGCTGTGGGAAAAGCTGGATTTCGCCTCGGGTGTAATTTCATCAAAACTGGTACTACACGCTCCGCGCTGGGGAAAAACCACGGTGTACTACATGAATGCATAGTTTTTCAAAATTTTAAGGTTCATGTTATGTTTCTACTTGGAATCAAGGTACTACACGCTGTTTTCCCGCATTTTTTGAGCGTAGTACTCGTGTACAGGTCTGCTACACGCGCTTTCTCAAGGGTTATACGGTTTACCAGTCTTTCAAATGCTGAAGTAAGGCCTCACAATCCCCTTCAAGGGCTCCAAAACCTCATCAGGATCTCCCAGAGCCTTTTTTCCAACTTTTGCGGGCTGCCCGTTGGAAAAATCGCTGAAAAACGTGGTATCGCGCGGGTCCACATTCAGGACCGACAAACGACGAGAAACATAGGACGCATCAGAGTACCCCCCCGTGGCAACCTGAATGGCGCCTATATGAATAAGTACAGGCCCACCACCGACCGCTTGCCACGCAGCGGTGCATTTTTATTGTCTTATGTCGGGAGCGGTCCTCACGTCGGGCAAAATTTCGGCGAGCTTCAAAAGTGTGTCTTCTCATCAGAAATCGCACAGTTTTTGGCCTTCATTTTGAGGCCAGAAATTGGGTCCCAAAACTGGGTCTGCCTGATTCGAAACTCTTAGAGAAGATCCCATTTCGGGCTTCGCTTTGGGGCCCAAAAATAGGACCCCAGAATGGGCCGTGAAACGTGGCAAGTGTGCTTTCAATTTTGCGGAGACACGCAAAGCATGCACCACATGTTTGGGTCGGGTCGGGCGCAAAGATAATCAGCGGTCGCTTAAGACTGTTGGCAATAGCGTTATAACGGAACAAGTATTGCACGTGGGGGGGACAAGCTGAATTGACACAGTCCCCCAGTGGCAACTGAATGGCGCCCTTATGAATAAGTAAGGCCCACCACCGGACCGGCCGCTTGCCACGCAGCGGGCATTTTTATTGTCTTAGGTCGGGGCGGTCCTCACGGTCGGGCCAAAAATTCGGGCGAGCTTCAAGTGTTCTTGCTCATCAGAAATCGCACAGCTTTTTGGCACACACACATTTTGAGGCCAGGAAATTGTGTCCCCCCCCCAAAACTGGGTTTCTGCCTGATTCGAAAACTATTAGAGACGATCCCAGTTCGGGCTTCGCTTTGGGGCCCAAAAATAGGACCCCAGAATGGCCGTGAAGACAACGTGGCAAAGTGGGCTTTCAATTTGGGAGGCACGCAAGCATGGCACCACATGTTTGGGTTCCGGGCGCAAAGATTGTCAGCGGTCGCTTAAAGACTGTGGCAATAGCGTTATAACGGAAAAAGTATTGCACAGGACCAGCTGAATTGCAACTGCGGGGGCACTCAAACGTGTCCTACGCTTCTTGCGTCTTTCTGGGGTCGGATTTGGCTTCACTTGAGGCACATTCTCCAAACCCCCAGCAAAGGGCCTACCTTGTCCCAAATCAATAAGTGTTGTCGAAAATCCCCTTTCCCCAATGGCAATGTTGCAACACGTTGGTCATGTCAGACCAACCTTCGGCATCCAACATTGCCATTGGGGGCTCGGGGGCACAGACAAGCATCCTTTTCCAGGCTCTTCAGGCTCCAAGTCCTTGCGATTTCAAGGTAGCTCTCAAGGTCGGGCTGCGCTGCTTACTGCGTTCTGCAGACCCTGCATGTAACACTGCAGCAACCTGCAGACCCTGCAGACCTGCAGCAAGCATGCGGACTCTGCAGCAAGCCTGCAGGCCCTGCAGCAGCCTGACGCAGCAAGCCTGCAGACCCCTGCAGCAAGCCTACAGCTGCAGGGTCTGTAGGCTGTCGGCAAGCCTGCAGACCCTGCAGCAGCCTGCAGGCCAGCAGCGCCTGCGGGCAACCTGCAGACCCTGCCGCACGCCGCCCCTACAGACCCTACAGCAAGCCTGCAAAACCTGCTGCCTGCCTCTCCCCCAGCCCGCATGGCTTCCAGTCTTCAATTACTTGGGCATTTTCCTGCATTCACACAGAGTCCATTTCCCCTTGTAAACACAAAGGCTTGAAGGCCCCAGAGTCTGCAGGAAGCTTGAAAGCCCCTGACCTGTAGAACTGCAAATTAAAAACCAGGTGTCACATGCTCCGCGCTGTAGGAAAAGCTGGATTTTTTCCGCCAGTCTAATTTCATGAAAACTAGTACTACACGCTCCGCACTGTGGGAAAAGCTGGATTTCGCCTCGGGTGTAATTTCATCAAAACTGGTACTACACGCTCCGCGCTGGGGAAAAACCACAGTGTACTACATGAATGCATAGTTTTTTCAAAACTTTAAGGTTCATGTAATGTTTCTACTTGGAATCAAGGTACTACACGCTGTTTTCCCGCATTTTTTGAGTGTAGTACTCGTGTACAGGTCTGCTACACGCGCTTTCTCAAGGGTTATACGGTTTACCAGTCTTTCAAATACTCAAGTAAGGCCTCACAATCCCCTTCAAGGGCTCCAAAACCTCATCAGGACCTCCCAGAGCCTTTTTTCCAACTTTTGCAGGCTGCCCGTTGGAAAAATCGCTGAAAAACGTGGTATCGCGCGGGTCCACATTCAGGACCGACAAACGACGAGAAACATAGGACGCATCAGAGTACCCCCCCAGTGGCAACCTGAATGGCGCCTATATGAATAAGTAAAGGCCCACCACCGACCGCTTGCCACGCAGCGGTGCATTTTTATTGTCTTATGTCGGGAGCGGTCCTCACGTCGGGCAAAATTTCGGCAAGCTTCAAAAGTGTGTCTTCTCATCAGAAATCGCACAGTTTTTGGCCTTCATTTTGAGGCCAGAAATTGGGTCCCAAAACTGGGTCTGCCTGATTCGAAACTCTTAGAGAAGATCCCATTTCGGGCTTCGCTTTGGGGCCAAAAAATAGGACCCCAGAATGGGCCGTGAAACGTGGCAAGTGTGCTTTCAATTTTGCGGAGACACGCAAAGCATGCACCACATGTTTGGGTCGGGCGCAAAGATAGTCAGCGGTCGCTTAAGACTGTTGGCAATAGCGTAAAAAACGGAACAAGTGTTGTACATGACAAGCTGAATTGCAAC
>CAJNDS010001649.1:0-12049 GCA_905221605.1 Symbiodinium natans | reverse complement strand
CGCACCTCTTTTTGCTTTTCAGCAACCGAATCTGAGCATCGAGGTCGTGCCAGGAAAGGGGGCCTGGGGGCCCTAGTTTAGGGGGTCCATTTGGCCCGCAAAATTAACTACACCCCTCCAGCCCCCCACAGTTGCAGCGCAACCAGCAGCAAACACAAGGACAACAACTCACGGGCTGCGACACACCGACCACCGCCACAAAGGAGATTTTCTTCAGCCTCACACGACAGCTGTCGTTGCAGGCGTGCTGTCTCTGTGGACAAAAATGGAGCAGCAATTCCCTAAAATTGGGGGCCCGAAAACAAGGCCCAAAAAAGCTTCCAAAATTGGACCTACTTGTTGGCAGAAAGAAAGGAGGTCTTTTCATTGTTTTACATGCTTGGGTCCCAAATTATGACCCCAAAATGGGCCCAAAATTGGGACCCCAAAAATGGGTTCAAAACTGCTCCTGCAACCCACAGCTGCAAATTCCATGGCGCTAAAGCCACCACAAAAGCACACACACACACACACAGACACATTTGCAGGACAGAAGAACAAGAATTGCAAAGCTGGTCCGGCAAAAACTTTTCGCAGATCTCAAGTTTAAAAACCCACTGTTGCAGCCGCAACCAGCAGCAACAAGGACAACAATTCACGGGCTGCGAACACACAGACCACCTCCACAAGAGATTCTACTTCAGCTCAACACGACAGCTGTCGTTGCAGGCGTGCTGTCTCTGTGGACAAAAATGGAGCAGCAATTCCCTAAAATTGGGGGGCCCGAAAACAGGGCCCAAAAAAGCTTCCAAAATTGGACCTACTTGTTGGCAGAAAGAAAGGAGGTCTTTTCATTGTTTTACATGCTTGGGTCCCAAATTATGACCCCAAAATGGGCCCAAAATTGGGACCCCAAAAATGGGTTCAAAACTGCTCCTGCAACCCACAGCTGCAAATTCCATGGCGCTAAAGCCACCAAAAGCACACACACACACACACACAGACACACATTTGCAGGACAGAAGAACAAGAATTGCAAAGCTGGTCCGGCAAAAACTTTTCGCAGATCTCAAGTTTAAAACCCCACTTTGGGGGGCCAGACGTGCGTTGCCAGAAATTCATGGTTGCAGGCACCCCCAATTCTGGTCCCCAAACTTGCTCCATTTCGGACTTTTGGAGACTGCATTGAGAGAACCAACACCAAATCACCAACCGAGTTGAAGTAAAGGAAGGCCAAAATGCAAAAAAAACCAATAATGGACCCAAGGCCGATTGAGGACCAAGACCGATTCAACTCAAATGACAAGAAACAAACCAGGGCCCAATCGACCAGACTGAGCTCAAGGACTGAATCCAAGCACAACAACTTCGGAATCTGTTGGAACAGATCCGAGCAGTAACATCTGAGGAACATGGACACAAACATGAAACAGACAACAAATGCAGAGAGAGAACAGACAGGAGAAAAAGCCCGAAAAAACAACCAACAATCAACAGAGCCAAGAAGTCCAGGACCGAAAGACCGGACACTTGGAAGACCAAGGAAGAGGGCCAACCAAGATTGACCAGAAGACTGAAGAGATCCAAGCGACACCTGACTTTTTAAACCAAGAGGCGTCTCAACACCAAAGAGTGTCTTGCACCTTTTTCAAAGTCCAGCTTAACCCTTCAAAGGGTGATGACGAAGGAGACTTCGAAGGTGAGGACGAAGAGGGCTTTAAAGGCTTGGACGGTAAGAGACGGAGGCATCTCTAGAGTCTCACTTCTCTGAATTGGAAGAATGAAATCCAAAAATAAGATCCCAAAAAAACAAAATTCGGGGGGTGAAATTTAGAAGTTTTCTCTCTCATCTTCAAAGAAACGAACCAGAGGGTGTCTCACACCAAATGGCGATCTTGTCAAAAACATCCTGAAGAATGAATATCAGTTTTGGAGGCGTCTTATTTCTGTTGGAGACCAGAGACTCTGGGATTAACCTAACTTCGAACCTACGTTAGAACCTGGGTTTAAAACTAAGGTTGGAACCTAGATTCCCAGGCTCAGGTTGAATTTGGACTGAGAACAGAGAAGCGAGAATTGATTCAATTCCAAAAAAAACCAAAAACGGGTGTCTTAAGAACTTTGATAGACTTTGAACCATGGAGTGTCTCAGATTTGCAGAGAGATCCCAAGAAATTTCTGCAGATGTTTTTTGAGCTTGCCAGAAAGTTGCAACAGTTGGTTTGAAAAAAGGAACCTGGAATTATTTGTCAAAAAAAGTGAGTCGAAAAAAAAAACAGCACAAGCAAAACCTGACAATCAACAAAAGTAAGACGATCAAAATGTAAAACCATCAAAAACAAGCTCTAACAACAAAACACATGTCAGATGTACTCCGGTGTTTCGCTCGCTTCGCTCGCACTTATTCACATTGTGGAAAGACACTTTGCCTTTTCAAAACGGTTCGGTTTGGGCGTCGCGCGCAACATGCACGTCTCAGCAGTACAGTTGAACTCGTCTCGTCCTGCAGTTGATTTCTATCCAAACGCCACTGTCAGAGGCTTTCAACAACGCTTGTTTCAAGCAATTTCAAATCGCGGACTTGGGAGGTCAAGAGGAGCTTTTCACGGAGAAGACGCGCTTCCTGACCATTGTTCAAAGCACTTCTAAACGATGGAGTGTTGGAAGATTTGCCGGACTCCTTGGTCATTGTTTCAAGCTGCTTTCTTCATCATCTTCAAAGATGTTTGAAAGCCACTGGAACGCACCTCTTTTTGCTTTTCAGCAACCGAATCTGAGCATCGAGGTCGTGCCAGGAAAGGGGGCCTGGGGGTCCTAGTTTAGGGGGTCCATTTGGCCCGCAAAATTAACTACACCCCTCCAGCCCCCCACAGTTGCAGCCGCAACCAGCAGCAACAAGGACAACAATTCACGGGCTGCGAACACACAGACCGCCTCCACAAGAGATTCTACTTCAGCTCAACACGACAGCTGTCGTTGCAGGCGTGCTGTCTCTGTGGACAAAAATGGAGCAGCAATTCCCTAAAATTGGGGGGCCCGAAAACAGGGCCCAAAAAAGCTTCCAAAATTGGACCTACTTGTTGGCAGAAAGAAAGGAGGTCTTTTCATTGTTTTACATGCTTGGGTCCCAAATTATGACCCCAAAATGGGCCCAAAATTGGGACCCCAAAAATGGGTTCAAAACTGCTCCTGCAACCCACAGCTGCAAATTCCATGGCGCTAAAGCCACCACAAAAGCACACACACACACACACAGACACATTTGCAGGACAGAAGAACAAGAATTGCAAAGCTGGTCCGGCAAAAACTTTTCGCAGATCTCAAGTTTAAAAACCCACTGTTGCAGCCGCAACCAGCAGCAACAAGGACAACAATTCACGGGCTGCGAACACACAGACCACCTCCACAAGAGATTCTACTTCAGCTCAACACGACAGCTGTCGTTGCAGGCGTGCTGTCTCTGTGGACAAAAATGGAGCAGCAATTCCCTAAAATTGGGGGGCCCGAAAACAGGGCCAAAAAAAGCTTCCAAAATTGGACCTACTTGTTGGCAGAAAGAAAGGAGGTCTTTTCATTGTTTTACATGCTTGGGTCCCAAATTATGACCCCAAAATGGGCCCAAAATTGGGACCCCAAAAATGGGTTCAAAACTGCTCCTGCAACCCACAGCTGCAAATTCCATGGCGCTAAAGCCACCACAAAAGCACACACACACACACACAGACACACATTTGCAGGACAGAAGAACAAGAATTGCAAAGCTGGTCCGGCAAAAACTTTTCGCAGATCTCAAGTTTAAAAACCCACTTTGGGGGGCCAGACGTGCGTTGCCAGAAATTCATGGTTGCAGGCACCCCCAATTCTGGTCCCCAAACTTGCTCCATTTCGGACTTTTGGAGACTGCATTGAGAGAACCAACACCAAATCACCAACCGAGTTGAATTAAAGGAAGGCCAAAATGCCAAAAAAACCAATAATGGACCCAAGGCCGATTGAGGACCAAGACCGATTCAACTCAAATGACAAGAAACAAACCAGGGCCCAATCGACCAGACTGAGCTCAAGGACTGAATCCAAGCACAACAACTTCGGAATCTGTTGGAACAGATCCGAGCAGTAACATCTGAGGAACATGGACACAAACATGAAACAGACAACAAATGCAGAGAGAGAACAGACAGGAGAAAAAGCCCGAAAAAACAACCAACAATCAACAGAGCCAAGAAGTCCAGGACCGAAAGACCGGACACTTGGAAGACCAAGGAAGAGGGCCAACCAAAGATTGACCAGAAGACTGAAGAGAGAAAGATCCAAGCGACACCTGACTTTTTAAACCAAGAGGCGTCTCAACACCAAAGAGTGTCTTGCACCTTTTTTAAAGTCCAGCTTAACCCTTCAAAGGGTGAGGACGAAGGAGACTTCGAAGGTGAGGACGAAGAGGGCTTTAAAGGCTTGGACGGTAAGAGACGGAGGCATCTCTAGAGTCTCACTTCTCTGAATTGGAAGAATGAAATCCAAAAATAAGATCCAAAAAAACAAGATTCGGGGGGTGGAATTTAGAAGTTTTCTCTCTCATCTTCAAAGAAACGAACCAGAGGGTGTCTTACACCAAATGGCGATCTTGTCAAAAACATCCTGAAGAATGAATATCAGTTTTGGAGGCGTCTTATTTCTGTTGGAGACCAGAGACTCTGGGATTAACCTAACTTCGAACCTACGTTAGAACCTGGGTTTAAAGCTAAGGTTGGAACCTAGATTCCCAGGCTCAGGTTGAATTTGGACTGAGAACAGAGAAGCGAGAATTGATTCAATTCCAAAAAAAACCAAAAACGGGTGTCTTAAGAACTTTGATAGACTTTGAACCATGGAGTGTCTCAGATTTGCAGAGAGATCCCAAGAAATTTCTGCAGATGTTTTTTGAGCTTGCCAGAAAGTTGCAACAGTTGGTTTGAAAAAAGGAACCTGGAATTATTTGTCAAAAAAAGTGAGTCGAAAAAAAAACAGCACAAGCAAAACCTGACAATCAACAAAAGTAAGACGATCAAAATGTAAAACCATCAAAAACAAGCTCTAACAACAAAACACATGTCAGATGTACTCCGGTGTTTCGCTCGCTTCGCTCGCACTTATTCACATTGTGGAAAGACACTTTGCCTTTTCAAAACGGTTCGGTTTGGGCGTCGCGCGCAACATGCACGTCTCAGCAGTACAGTTGAACTCGTCTCGTCCTGCAGTTGATTTCTATCCAAACGCCACTGTCAGAGGCTTTCAAAAACGCTTGTTTCAAGCAATTTCAAATCGCGGACTTGGGAGGTCAAGAGGAGCTTTTCACGGAGAAGACGCGCTTCCTGACCATTGTTCAAAGCACTTCTAAACGATGGAGTGTTGGAAGATTTGCCGGACTCCTTGGCCATTGTTTCAAGCTGCTTTCTTCATCATCTTCAAAGATGTTTGAAAGCCACTGGAACGCACCTCTTTTTGCTTTTCAGCAACCGAATCTGAGCATCGAGGTCGTGCCAGGAAAGGGGGCCTGGGGGTCCTAGTTTAGGGGGTCCATTTGGCCCGCAAAATTAACTACACCCCTCCAGCCGCCCACAGTTGCAGCCGCAACCAGCAGCAACAAGGACAACAATTCACGGGCTGCGAACACACAGACCACCTCCACAAGAGATTCTACTTCAGCTCAACACGACAGCTGTCGTTGCAGGCGTGCTGTCTGTGGACAAAAATGGAGCAGCAATTCCCTAAAATTGGGGGGCCCGAAAACAGGGCCCAAAAAAGCTTCCAAAATTGGACCTACTTGTTGGCAGAAAGAGAGGAGGTCTTTTCATTGTTTTACACGCTTGGGTCCCAAATTATGACCCCAAAATGGGCCCAAAATTGGGACCCAAAAATGGGTTCAAAACTCCTGCAACCGCTAAAGCCACCACAAAAGCACACACACACACACACAGACACACATTTGCAGGACAGAAGAACAAGAATTGCAAAGCTGGTCCGGCAAAAAATTTTTTGCAGATCTCAAATTAAAAACCCACTGTTGCAGCCGCAACCAGCAGCAACAAGGACAACAATTCACGGGCTGCGAACACACAGACCACCTCCACAAGAGATTCTACTTCAGCTCAACACGACAGCTGTCGTTGCAGGCGTGCTGTCTGTGGACAAAAATGGAGCAGCAATTCCCTAAAATTGGGGGGCCCGAAAACAGGGCCCAAAAAAGCTTCCAAAATTGGACCTACTTGTTGGCAGAAAGAAAGGAGGTCTTTTCATTGTTTTACATGCTTGGGTCCCAAATTATGACCCCAAAATGGGCCCAAAATTGGGACCCCAAAAATGGGTTCAAAACTGCTCCTGCAACCCACAGCTGCAAATTCCATGGCGCTAAAGCCACCAAAAGCACACACACACACACACACAGACACACATTTGCAGGACAGAAGAACAAGAATTGCAAAGCTGGTCCGGCAAAAACTTTTCGCAGATCTCAAGTTTAAAACCCCACTTTGGGGGGCCAGACGTGCGTTGCCAGAAATTCATGGTTGCAGGCACCCCCAATTCTGGTCCCCAAACTTGCTCCATTTCGGACTTTTGGAGACTGCATTGAGAGAACCAACACCAAATCACCAACCGAGTTGAAGTAAAGGAAGGCCAAAATGCAAAAAAAACCAATAATGGACCCAAGGCCGATTGAGGACCAAGACCGATTCAACTCAAATGACAAGAAACAAACCAGGGCCCAATCGACCAGACTGAGCTCAAGGACTGAATCCAAGCACAACAACTTCGGAATCTGTTGGAACAGATCCGAGCAGTAACATCTGAGGAACATGGACACAAACATGAAACAGACAACAAATGCAGAGAGAGAACAGACAGGAGAAAAAGCCCGAAAAAACAACCAACAATCAACAGAGCCAAGAAGTCCAGGACCGAAAGACCGGACACTTGGAAGACCAAGGAAGAGGGCCAACCAAGATTGACCAGAAGACTGAAGAGATCCAAGCGACACCTGACTTTTTAAACCAAGAGGCGTCTCAACACCAAAGAGTGTCTTGCACCTTTTTCAAAGTCCAGCTTAACCCTTCAAAGGGTGATGACGAAGGAGACTTCGAAGGTGAGGACGAAGAGGGCTTTAAAGGCTTGGACGGTAAGAGACGGAGGCATCTCTAGAGTCTCACTTCTCTGAATTGGAAGAATGAAATCCAAAAATAAGATCCCAAAAAAACAAAATTCGGGGGGTGAAATTTAGAAGTTTTCTCTCTCATCTTCAAAGAAACGAACCAGAGGGTGTCTCACACCAAATGGCGATCTTGTCAAAAACATCCTGAAGAATGAATATCAGTTTTGGAGGCGTCTTATTTCTGTTGGAGACCAGAGACTCTGGGATTAACCTAACTTCGAACCTACGTTAGAACCTGGGTTTAAAACTAAGGTTGGAACCTAGATTCCCAGGCTCAGGTTGAATTTGGACTGAGAACAGAGAAGCGAGAATTGATTCAATTCCAAAAAAAACCAAAAACGGGTGTCTTAAGAACTTTGATAGACTTTGAACCATGGAGTGTCTCAGATTTGCAGAGAGATCCCAAGAAATTTCTGCAGATGTTTTTTGAGCTTGCCAGAAAGTTGCAACAGTTGGTTTGAAAAAAGGAACCTGGAATTATTTGTCAAAAAAAGTGAGTCGAAAAAAAAAACAGCACAAGCAAAACCTGACAATCAACAAAAGTAAGACGATCAAAATGTAAAACCATCAAAAACAAGCTCTAACAACAAAACACATGTCAGATGTACTCCGGTGTTTCGCTCGCTTCGCTCGCACTTATTCACATTGTGGAAAGACACTTTGCCTTTTCAAAACGGTTCGGTTTGGGCGTCGCGCGCAACATGCACGTCTCAGCAGTACAGTTGAACTCGTCTCGTCCTGCAGTTGATTTCTATCCAAACGCCACTGTCAGAGGCTTTCAACAACGCTTGTTTCAAGCAATTTCAAATCGCGGACTTGGGAGGTCAAGAGGAGCTTTTCACGGAGAAGACGCGCTTCCTGACCATTGTTCAAAGCACTTCTAAACGATGGAGTGTTGGAAGATTTGCCGGACTCCTTGGTCATTGTTTCAAGCTGCTTTCTTCATCATCTTCAAAGATGTTTGAAAGCCACTGGAACGCACCTCTTTTTGCTTTTCAGCAACCGAATCTGAGCATCGAGGTCGTGCCAGGAAAGGGGGCCTGGGGGTCCTAGTTTAGGGGGTCCATTTGGCCCGCAAAATTAACTACACCCCTCCAGCCCCCCACAGTTGCAGCCGCAACCAGCAGCAACAAGGACAACAATTCACGGGCTGCGAACACACAGACCACCTCCACAAGAGATTCTACTTCAGCTCAACACGACAGCTGTCGTTGCAGGCGTGCTGTCTGTGGACAAAAATGGAGCAGCAATTCCCTAAAATTGGGGGGCCCGAAAACAGGGCCCAAAAAAGCTTCCAAAATTGGACCTACTTGTTGGCAGAAAGAAAGGAGGTCTTTTCATTGTTTTACATGCTTGGGTCCCAAATTATGACCCCAAAATGGGCACAAAATTGGGACCCCAAAAATGGGTTCAAAACTGCTCCTGCAACCCACAGCTGCAAATTCCATGGCGCTAAAGCCACCACAAAAGCACACACACACACACACACACAGACACACATTTGCAGGACAGAAGAACAAGAATTGCAAAGCTGGTCCGGCAAAAACTTTTCGCAGATCTCAAGTTTAAAAACCCACTGTTGCAGCCGCAACCAGCAGCAACAAGGACAACAATTCACGGGCTGCGAACACACAGACCACCTCCACAAGAGATTCTACTTCAGCTCAACACGACAGCTGTCGTTGCAGGCGTGCTGTCTCTGTGGACAAAAATGGAGCAGCAATTCCCTAAAATTGGGGGCCCGAAAACAAGGCCCAAAAAAGCTTCCAAAATTGGACCTACTTGTTGGCAGAAAGAAAGGAGGTCTTTTCATTGTTTTACATGCTTGGGTCCCAAATTATGACCCCAAAATGGGCCCAAAATTGGGACCCCAAAAATGGGTTCAAAACTGCTCCTGCAACCTGCAAATTCCATGGCGCTAAAGCCACCACAAAAGCACACACACACACACACAGACACACATTTGCAGGACAGAAGAACAAGAATTGCAAAGCTGGTCCGGCAAAAACTTTTCGCAGATCTCAAGTTTAAAAACCCACTTTGGGGGGCCAGACGTGCGTTGCCAGAAATTCATGGTTGCAGGCACCCCCAATTCTGGTCCCCAAACTTGCTCCATTTCGGACTTTTGGAGACTGCATTGAGAGAACCAACACCAAATCACCAACCGAGTTGAATTAAAGGAAGGCCAAAATGCCAAAAAAACCAATAATGGACCCAAGGCCGATTGAGGACCAAGACCGATTCAACTCAAATGACAAGAAACAAACCAGGGCCCAATCGACCAGACTGAGCTCAAGGACTGAATCCAAGCACAACAACTTCGGAATCTGTTGGAACAGATCCGAGCAGTAACATCTGAGGAACATGGACACAAACATGAAACAGACAACAAATGCAGAGAGAGAACAGACAGGAGAAAAAGCCCGAAAAAACAACCAACAATCAACAGAGCCAAGAAGTCCAGGACCGAAAGACCGGACACTTGGAAGACCAAGGAAGAGGGCCAACCAAGATTGACCAGAAGACTGAAGAGAGAAAGATCCAAGCGACACCTGACTTTTTAAACCAAGAGGCGTCTCAACACCAAAGAGTGTCTTGCACCTTTTTTAAAGTCCAGCTTCACCCTTCAAAGGGTGAGGACGAAGGAGACTTCGAAGGTGAGGACGAAGAGGGCTTTAAAGGCTTGGACGGTAAGAGACGGAGGCATCTCTAGAGTCTCACTTCTCTGAATTGGAAGAATGAAATCCAAAAATAAGATCCAAAAAAACAAGATTCGGGGGGTGGAATTTAGAAGTTTTCTCTCTCATCTTCAAAGAAACGAACCAGAGGGTGTCTTACACCAAATGGCGATCTTGTCAAAAACATCCTGAAGAATGAATATCAGTTTTGGAGGCGTCTTATTTCTGTTGGAGACCAGAGACTCTGGGATTAACCTAACTTCGAACCTACGTTAGAACCTGGGTTTAAAGCTAAGGTTGGAACCTAGATTCCCAGGCTCAGGTTGAATTTGGACTGAGAACAGAGAAGCGAGAATTGATTCAATTCCAAAAAAAACCAAAAACGGGTGTCTTAAGAACTTTGATAGACTTTGAACCATGGAGTGTCTCAGATTTGCAGAGAGATCCCAAGAAATTTCTGCAGATGTTTTTTGAGCTTGCCAGAAAGTTGCAACAGTTGGTTTGAAAAAAGGAACCTGGAATTATTTGTCAAAAAAAGTGAGTCGAAAAAAAAAACAGCACAAGCAAAACCTGACAATCAACAAAAGTGAGACGATCAAAATGTAAAACCATCAAAAACAAGCTCTAACAACAAAACACATGTCAGATGTACTCCGGTGTTTCGCTCGCTTCGCTCGCACTTATTCACATTGTGGAAAGACACTTTGCCTTTTCAAAACGGTTCGGTTTGGGCGTCGCGCGCAACACGCACGTCTCAGCAGTACAGTTGAACTCGTCTCGTCCTGCAGTTGATTTCTATCCAAACGCCACTGTCAGAGGCTTTCAAAAACGCTTGTTTCAAGCAATTTCAAATCGCGGACTTGGGAGGTCAAGAGGAGCTTTTCACGGAGAAGACGCGCTTCCTGACCATTGTTCAAAGCACTTCTAAACGATGGAGTGTTGGAAGATTTGCCGGACTCCTTGGCCATTGTTTCAAGCTGCTTTCTTCATCATCTTCAAAGATGTTTGAAAGCCACTGGAACGCACCTCTTTTTGCTTTTCAGCAACCGAATCTGAGCATCGAGGTCGTGCCAGGAAAGGGGGCCTGGGGGTCCTAGTTTAGGGGGTCCATTTGGCCCGCAAAATTAACTACACCCCTCCAGCCCCCCACAGTTGCAGCCGCAACCAGCAGCAACAAGGACAACAATTCACGGGCTGCGAACACACAGACCGCCTCCACAAGAGATTCTACTTCAGCTCAACACGACAGCTGTCGTTGCAGGCGTGCTGTCTCTGTGGACAAAAATGGAGCAGCAATTCCCTAAAATTGGGGGGCCCGAAAACAGGGCCCAAAAAAGCTTCCAAAATTGGACCTACTTGTTGGCAGAAAGAAAGGAGGTCTTTTCATTGTTTTACATGCTTGGGTCCCAAATTATGACCCCAAAATGGGCCCAAAATTGGGACCCCAAAAATGGGTTCAAAACTGCTCCTGCAACCCACAGCTGCAAATTCCATGGCGCTAAAGCCACCACAAAAGCACACACACACACACACAGACACATTTGCAGGACAGAAGAACAAGAATTGCAAAGCTGGTCCGGCAAAAACTTTTCGCAGATCTCAAGTTTAAAAACCCACTGTTGCAGCCGCAACCAGCAGCAACAAGGACAACAATTCACGGGCTGCGAACACACAGACCACCTCCACAAGAGATTCTACTTCAGCTCAACACGACAGCTGTCGTTGCAGGCGTGCTGTCTCTGTGGACAAAAATGGAGCAGCAATTCCCTAAAATTGGGGGGCCCGAAAACAGGGCCCAAAAAAGCTTCCAAAATTGGACCTACTTGTTGGCAGAAAGAATGGGACCCCAAAAATGGGTTCAAAACTGCTCCTGCAACCCACAGCTGCAAATTCCATGGCGCTAAAGCCACCACAAAAGCACACACACACACACAGACACACATTTGCAGGACAGAAGAACAAGAATTGCAAAGCTGGTCCGGCAAAAACTTTTCGCAGATCTCAAGTTTAAAAACCCACTGTTGCAGCCGCAACCAGCAGCAACAAGGACAACAATTCACGGGCTGCGAACACACAGACCACCTCCACAAGAGATTCTACTTCAGCTCAACACGACAGCTGTCGTTGCAGGCGTGCTGTCTCTGTGGACAAAAATGGAGCAGCAATTCCCTAAAATTGGGGGGCCCGAAAACAGGGCCCAAAAAAGCTT
>CAJNDS010001648.1:0-12051 GCA_905221605.1 Symbiodinium natans | reverse complement strand
GCCGAAGCGAGTGGGTATTTTCAAACCTGGTGTGTAGCTGTGTTTGTGTTTGCGGGGCGCCACTTGTTCCTCTGGTTCTCCTGGGGCTGCCAGGGACGCAATCCTTTTTTTGGCTTGACTTGAACCTTTCCTATTTGGAGAATGATGGGCTGACATAGCTTCGAGATGGATTGTTAGGAGCCCGCCAGGCCACCCTAGATCCAAAAACGATTGAACACCCCTGGGTTTCGTCGAGGACTAGACCTCCTGCGTATCGGGATGCAGAGCTCCTCGCTCTGCCGGCCAGATTGGCCAGCATGTGAGGCGGACCTCCAGATTTCCATGTACTCGCATGTTTCTAGGGTGTGCAGCGCGTAGCAGGTGTATACCCTACTGCTTTCGTCGAGTTGATTAGAGTCTTGATGAAAGTGTGATACCGATCAACTCCTGGATTCAACCTGCAGGCCTCAAGTGAAGTTGCTATCTAAGCCACCAAAGCTGTGGCCCTGTGCTGGTCTCATGTTCTGCTTTTTGCTTCGGAAATGTGGGGCCCTTGGTTATGATCTTCACAATGACGAAAGCCGCTTGGTGCTGTCCATCTCAGTGGAGAGAATGGGAAAAGATGAGGAGCCCGACAACATCGAGAGCAACCAACACACTCAGCCGCGGGAGGATACTGAGAAAGCCTGTTTGATTCATATCTTTTCCTTTTTCCTTCTAATGCCCTTGTTTCTTTTGCTTTGAGGCCACTGTGTTTCAACATGTTTCAACATCTTTCAACCAAACCGCTCAGGAACCGTCATGGCTCAGCACCTGGCTGGCCCGCTACTTTGGTAAGCTGCCTCCCTATGACTTCTCGAGGGGTGGACTCTGCACCCAGTCGCTGCTGACAGTTCTGAAAGCTAATGCGGCAGACAGAGGATGGCGATCGCTGGAAATTGGTGGCTTACTTCGTCAGATCGGAAGTCTGTTGAATCGGCAACGGGAAGATGCGGGGGTTTCCTGACCTCAAAATTGGGAGACAGAGAAAGAGAGGAGAGAGAGAGAGAGAGAGAGAGAGAGCATGGGACTGACGGAGACGATAGAGAAAAAAGAAAGCCGTGGATCGAAATGGACAATGTCAGCTGAGGTCTGCATTCGTGGTTCCAACAGGATCGAGGATCGTACTTTGGGCTCAGTCTGGAGTCAGACGTTCGAGGTTCGCCGTGCGTTGTTGGTGGGTTTGTGCTACAGGGATTCGCTCCAACTTCAGGGATCCTGGAACGACGTGGAGGACATGCAGAGTTGGTGACTTGGAAAGAACTTTTCCCAACATGTCCCAAAATATGGTCGAGTGCCAGAGACAGGTTCTGCGTGGTTTTGAATCCTTGTGGAGCTGTTACGGAAGATTTGAGTCTGAGGATCAGCAAGGCATCGGGATTCACTTTGTGGAGCTCAAAATCCCTGCATCCTAAGGCTGGAATCGGAGAACATCTTCAAAAGGTTTGAGATCCGAAAGCTTGTTGACAAACCAGATGGAATTGAGCCGTGCTACGTGCGGCGGGAAGAGATCTTGGAGAGTCTGCGATGGTTGCTGGGTGGATCTGATGAGCCAGCACAACTTCTCTTCCATTTCTCCGGCCGCGGCGATGGGAAGAAGCTCTTGCCCAGTGATGAAAGTCCTCAAGACTCGCTGATTTCGGACTTTGAGCTCTCAGAAATGATCAGTGATTTGCTGCCGAGGAACACCACCTTGACTTGCATCTTCGACTGTCGTGATGGAACTACAATGTTGGAGTCCCTGCTGGGTAGGCAGCACGTCTTGGCCTTTGGAACCACCAAGAGCGAAACATAGTGAAGCCAGGTATATCTGAGATTGAACTGGAAGTGTCGCAGTGTCGCACAAAGTCTGCGAGAACTGCCATCTGAATGCATGTCAATGCACGTCTATGCGACGACGTTTCACTGAAGCCACAAGTTGGTTCATCCTGATGGAGGACCCAGTGGGCCCAGTGAACCGAGCGGAGTGTTCGGCCAGAATGACACTGATCTTTGTGTGCAAGTTCATGGTATTCTTTCCCGTGCCGTGGGCTTTCACATTTCGTGTCATTCCTACAGGAACTCTGATCGCAACTGGATCGCTTGCTTGGGACTCGGGACCTCAGATGCAGATACATCAGGATTCATGTGGTGAGACTCTCGGATCGAATCAAGGGCAAATCACATCCCTGACGTTTCTCCAACGCCTTAGGATGCCTTAGGCCCTTACCATGGTCACATGTGGCGCTGCTTTGCCTTTTGTAGCAACATGACATCCTGCAGGTTCCATCGTCCCCAAAATGTCCCGCCTGAGCTGACAGCTGAGGCCTTCTGCAGCCCCAGAGACCCCTGCTCGAAATTATGCTGCGCAGCTTTGCAGCCGAACAGAGGTCATGGTATCCAAGATTCAAAGGGTCTGTGTCTATTGAGATGCTTGCTTATTGGTTCTTCGCCCCAACGTTTCCCAATGTAGCTGTCTTACCGTTGTCAAAGTGAGCCATGATGTCATCACGGCGAATTTCTGACACCGATTTCAGGAGGGACTCAAAGAGGTCAAAGCAGACCTGGCCGAGAGTCTGCGGATCACAGAAGTCCCAGGGTCCTGCTGTCATTCCATAGGATCTTCCTTCAACATCCTTCAACTCCAATCAGTGACAGGCAGAGTGCGGAGGTTTAAATTCCTGACTCAGTCTATTCACTTCTTTCTCCGCAGGCTGTGGAGCGACAATTCATTTTCGAACTCTCCAGCCATACAGAGGAGCGTGAGCTGGGTGACTGCCATGTTGATCCTTTAAGTACCATGCATGGTGAGTACCATTGCTTTGGATTTTCTTTTTCTTACGATTCAACAGGTTTTAGCAATACTCTCACTCACTTTGCGATTCAAGAGCGGCCAAGAATGAAACACAGACTTCAAACCAGTAATCGAAGATATACGGAGGCAGGAATGGTGCCATTCTTCGCAGAGTCTGACCTACTGGAGACTGGCAGGATGATCAAGAGTGACAGGTCAGTGCTCTGTTGATAGTTTTTGTGTGCACCGCTGCGGCCACTCCAATGCGTACAGCCAAGTGCCATGCTACGGTAGACAGTCTGGACAGCTTCCCAAAAAAGCGTGCCGGTGCTGGGTGAATTTAGCTGAACACTGATAATACTCACCCAGTTGCCATTCGCCCAAACTGAACTTTGCAGCCCTGCCAGTATCACTTGAAAATACGCGTCGATGAATTGTGTCAGGATGGCAAGGTTTTGAAAAGCTTTAGACAATCTTTTCCTGTGAGCAATGTTAGGCTACTTCACCCAAAGATGTCGAAGAAGATCCAGGAGTAAGTCAGGCCGGGCGATAGATTTGAGAAGATCTTAGACTTTGCGGGATCCGCTTTACATTTTTTGTGTTTTGTTGAGGCCCGGTTGGAGGACTGCGCTGAGTGGTGAGTTTCGAAGTAGCATCGGGGAAGTTCCACGATTCGAGACTTGCCATTGGTCTATCTACATTTGTTCCAGCATCCGCGCTTTTCAGCCACCAACACAGTTGAAGTTCCAAGAGATAGCGGAACAGAATGTGGGCAGTCTGTCACAGCAAAGTCCCAGCACTGCGCAAACGCTTGCTTCAGGTAGGTATGTGACGTTTCAGACAAAAATATGTGAACCGGTTGAACCAAAGCAGCTGCGTTGGACACTAATCAGACCAGCTTTTCCAGCCTTCAGGAGATGATTAGCACTGCAGTGGAGAGGACAGCACCAACGTCAGATGGGCCCACGTGCCCACACATTTTGGTCCGTTTCGGTCTCCACGCTGGGTCGTGAATATGAAGTACCACGGAGTACCATGGAGTACTGCGGAGTACCATTGCCTTGTCAAGTTAGCTTGGAAGTGCTAGCTCTCAGCTCTGTTATGGCAAGGACCGACTATTTGGAGCAGAGTTTGGTTGCGATGGCCAATGGTCACAGCCTTGGGTTTTCCACCTATGGTTTGCCAGTGACAGATCTATTATTGTCGATGAATGTAGACGTGTGATGGCATCGCAGCCCTACGATTTCTCAACCAAGTTGAGAAGGAGTCGTTCCGACATATTTCTATGGTGTCTTGCTGGCATGAAGTTGTCCAGACTTTCATTTCGACTTTCAGTTCTCTCTGAGGCATTCGTCGAAGATCTCCAGTGAAGATTTTTTTGATACCACAGGGCTTAATGCATGCTATCATTGGACTATAGCGGATAAGCCGTTGAGATAAAGTTCGGATAGGGCGTTTCCACTGATCCACCTGCACACGACGAATATGTGTGAGCTCTGTTTTGGCAAAGCAGACCCCGTTAAAATACTGATTATATGCGTGCTTCAATGTTTCCATTGACGGGGATGGGGGTATTGAAGGGAATACGATCATCAACCAATGAGACCAGGGGGTACCGTTGATGGAAATTCCACGAAATTTCAATATTTTATTTTGAAATGCAGCTGCGGAGTGTCGCAAAATCCTGTGGGGTCCACCTGCTGAATGAGCTTTGGCCAGGTGTTTGACGTCCATGCCTACCTACAGGTGCCCAGCTACCCAAACCAATGCGGGAAAGAGTGAAACTCAAATGGGCAGTTCTGGAATTTCGAAGACAGACCATGAGAGAGTACAGCTGTCACTTGAAACAGAACTGTTTCTTCAGCAGAGTACAAGATCAGGAAGATGACAGTGAAAATCAAGTAATGCAATGACATGGTCAGCCTGACGTCAGCTCGCGGAAACACCGCTTTGATTTTGCAGGGATTGGTCGCCCTGGCTGAAACTCCTGATTCAACATGGATTTGCCTCAAGCCGAAATCAACGCGCTCTCACGCGTGCTCCCAGCACTCTTCCCAGCTGGGCCCGGGCTGGGAAGTGGTGAGCGCCAGGAAGCAGATTCAACGCGGCCAAATGCCGAATGTTAAGCTACACTCTTCTTGCAAGTAGACTGCAGAACTTGAACCACTCCTGCGCGACCAACCTTCCCTAAAGCTCTCCTCGCCTCTCGCTCGAGATGCTAAGTTAAGGCAACAGCTTGGTTTCACCCATTTCTGAAAGCTTGCGGCGGTGCTCCCCTGAGTCCTCAGTGAAAAAGAAATGGACTCTGTGCTCCCCTGAGTCCTCTATACATATATATGCTGCGCGCTCGCTGGATGGCCCCGGCCGTCGAAGGCAGCGCATCGGTCACCTTTTCTGCAGACGCCGCGGGAGGGCGTCCAGGGCAGAGACGTCCAAAGGCGTGTGGGCTTTCTGTAGCTATACCCGAAGGCACAGTACGTGACATCGCGATACGGCAAGCCTGCCATGTACTCGCGCGTCTTGAGCAGCCCCGTCTGCGGGTTCTCGCGGGCGGAGGTAGTCGAGAATCTCCAGCATAGGGTTTTAGGGTTGAGGGTTTAGGGATATATACCCTGTGCCAGAAGTAAGACCCCTTCTCCAGGTGGAGGGACGACCTCGGGCGCACGAGAAGCAGCGAACACGTCATGCAAACTGCATGCGATACACATCTCGCTATCTCATCACCTGGCACGGGGCCGCCAGGTCATGCTGCTAGACGCAGTGACGTAGTGGTTGGACTTGGAGTGCTCTGCATCCACTCGGCCCTTTCCGAATTCATCCTGATGGCAACGGTCAGAGGCTCTGGGCTGTGATCAGCACAGCTGCGGCGACCCCCCATCTTTTCGCGCTGCTGTCTCAAACGAGCAATTAGGGGATCACCACGCTTCTTGAGGATCTTTGAAGTTGTGTGTGTGTGTTTGGCACAGACTTAAAGCCTTTCTGGGTGACCGTAAGGGTCAAACAAGGGTGTCCAGCATCCTTCCAACAAACGATAGAACCGCGTTGCTAGACTTGAAGGTTGTGTAAATGCGGCAGAATACGAGCAAGAAGCTGTAGGGTTCACAGTGATCGATGTCAAGGATCCTTCGTCAGCTGTCTCTGATCGTGGTCAAGTTTGAGCGGTTCTCTTGTTGCTGACACTTCGGTCTAATCGCATCTCGGCTCGATCAGCTTTCGTCTTTTTAGGTAAGCTTTGGGAGGGTGAACGGCCCTTCCTCCTCGCTTTCAGAGGCAATGGCATCGGAGGCCGCTCACGGGTGATTATGGTTTCCCAGGCACCTACGGCGAATAGGTTCGAGGCCTTATGTTTGAGATTGTTTGGGAGGCGGCGTCTCCATCAACAGCACCTGCATATCTTGTAGCGGTCGTGCATGTGGTCAGCCTGACAAGCTACAGACTGCGAAGTCAGGCGCCTCATTTCCGGGTTTGTGGCAAGCGCTGCCAGGGCGGGACCAATGCACTGGATCTGGTCTGCCTGTGGGGTCCTTAAGGGAGAGTTTCGGCTCCTGTTATTCCTGTATAGGGGCTGGGATCTAGAACCTTGTGACAAGGGATCTGCGTGAGGGAAGCCGTGCTTCGGGAGCTGGCCGGGTATCAACGCGCACGCAAAGTGCTAAAGGGCTGCGGTGCTCCGAGGCGTGTTGATCTGTCTGAAAGGCGTTCATAGCGTGTAGTCGAGCTCGCAGTGGGTGGAACACGGACCATCCGTACCCGATTGTATTCGAATCCCTGGCTACTCTTACGACCTTGGACAACCGAACTGACTGCCAAACAGGTTACTGTGGGGTTTGTGCATACAGATTCTTGCTAGGGCAAATCAATTGTTGACGTTTCTCGCAGCGCAGACGGTGAATGCAAGGGTTTTCGGAGCTAGTCTCCCGTTGTCTCCACTTGTCAACCTTCATGTGGAGTGGTGAATGCCGCGGATGTTCCTCTTGTCTCTCTTCATGTGGAGTCTGTGGTAGATGTGTGAGACCATGGCTTCACTTCCTTCTCTTCATGCTGTGTCGGTGTGGTCGGGGTCAGCCGAAGGTTTCGGAGGCTTCTTTTCTCTTGTTCCGGGGCATCTGCTCTTCCGCGAGCTACGCTGCCAAGGTATTGTTTCGATTTAGCTTCAACAGTTGGGGGCTTTGCATGAAAGTTCGAATACGGGACGCTGTGGGAGTGCACTTTTTCGACCAAAACACATGCAAACTTATTGCAATACAACCAATCCTGAGGGACTCTGCCCAGGGGTCCGGCTCTCCAACAGAGTCCCTCAGGATTGTTATTTTTCTTGGTTTTCTTGTTTTTTTTTTGGTTTTTCTGCTGGAAGAGTCCCGAAAGACCAAAAAACTAGTTTTTTGACTGTTGAGCTCTATTCAGAGGTTCTTGCACGCATTTCCTTGTTTCCTCCAAGTAACGTAGCCTTCTCAAGGTTTGGAGGTTGTTTTCAACAAGTCAAGTGGCCTTCTCAATGTGGGGATGTTCTTCAGTGACGAATGTGGCCTTTTCAATAGGGCCAAAAAATAAGACGTTCATGGATGGAAGTCACAGAGAGGGCAGAAAAGCATCAAGAAGAGTTTTGTCCCAAATAGAAAATAGCGGTCAGTAGTAGCATGCATCTGTAAATGTATCTTTAAAGTTTTCCTGCAACTTAAGCGATATGCACTGCCAACGCGTGCACACCTTCAAGACAGAGTTATATCAGCCACGAGCACTGGCAACTGACATCAGAAAGAAACGAAGGCTTGAGAAAAGACAAACATTGGCAAATTTTCAGGTCAGCCATGGGCATGTGGAGCGTCGCTCTCCTTTTGGTCAGACGCCACATCATGAGTGGCCAGCCGCCGGGCAGATGACAAACCTTAGAACGACGACTTCGCACCAACAACAAACATGAATCAGCATACATGCAGCCAGTATTTATTAAAAAGGAGAACTGCTAATCCATGCAGTGCACTCCGACTCACTGACTGGCAAATTCTTTTCCCCACAGGTACGGACTGAAGAACCCATGCCGCCCCTAGATTGGCACAAATTACAGAAGAGTTGCCACTGGGACATCTCTACTGGGAGTGGCCATTGCAGTCCATTGCAGACGATTGGCCGCCCTCCCACAGAAAGGCCTTTTGCCTGTGGATTTGCGCTTTCGAATGGCCGTTGCTGTTTTCTGTAGCAAAACCTACCTTGAAAGGACGCCCGCGCCAGACCCCTTTCAGACCTCTAAGTTTTTACCAGGGGGTGTGCCCCGCAAGAAATGAGGCTGCAAGTGTTCGAAGAACAGGGCGTCCTTTTTCTTCCTTTTCTGTAGCAAAACCCTACCTTAAAAGGACGCCCGCGCCAGACCCCTTTCAGACCTCTAAGTTTTTACCAGGGGGTGTGCCCCGCAAGAAATGAGGCTGCAAGTGTTCGAAGAACAGGGCGTCCTTTTTCTTCCTTTTCTGGAGCAAAACCTACCTTGAAAGGACGCCCGCGCCAGACCCGTTTCAGACCTCTAAGTTTTTACCAGGGGTGTGCCCCGCAAGAAATGAGGCTGCAAGTGTTCGAAAACAGGGCGTCCTTTTTCTTCCTTTTCTGTAGCAAAACCTACCTTAAAAGGACGCCCGCGCCAGACCCCTTTCAGACCTCTAAGTTTTTACCAGGGGTGTGCCCCGCAAGAAATGAGGCTGCAAGTGTTCGAAGAACAGGGCGTCCTTTTTCTTCCTTTTCTGGAGCAAAACCTACCTTAAAAGGACGCCCGCGCCAGACCCCTTTCAGACCTCTAAGTTTTTACCAGGGGGTGTGCCCCGCAAGAAATGAGGCTGCAAGTGTTCGAAGAACAGGGCGTCCTTTTTCTTCCTTTTCTGTAGCAAAACCTACCTTAAAAGGACGCCCGCGCCAGACCCCTTTCAGACCTCTAAGTTTTTACCAGGGGGTGTGCCCCGCAAGAAATGAGGCTGCAAGTGTTCGAAGAACAGGGCGTCCTTTTTCTTCCTTTTCTGGAGCAAAACCTACCTTGAAAGGACGCCCGCGCCAGACCCGTTTCAGACCTCTAAGTTTTTACCAGGGGGTGTGCCCCGCAAGAAATGAGGCTGCAAGTGTTTGAAGAACAGGGCCCCCTTCCCTGGCGGGAAGTAAATAATTTAAATACGCAGCTTCCAATCTAAATATGAAGACCCCTCCATATTTAAATGATTTAATTCCTCCTGCGGGAGGGGGCCCGACCCCTTCTTTCAGATTTAAATTGTTCAAGGCATTTAATTTACTTAAATTATCTAAATAATTTAAATGGTTTTAACTATTTAGTTTATTTACAATCTTTAAATTATTAAGTTATTGTTTTCTCATTTTCTTCATCATCACTTTCATTCCTTCGTCTCGGGCAAGGGGATCCCGGCAAATTTTGCGTTTTGTGTGGTATTTGCAGGACTTTTGCAGAGCGCCAAGGGGGTCCCGGCAAATTTTGACCGGCAATGTTGTTCCTACCCATTTCCGTTTTGTGTGGTATTTGCAGGACTTCTGCAGGGTGCCAAGGGGATCCCGGCAAATTTTGACCGGCAATGTTGTTCCTACCCTTTTCGGCTTTGTGTTGTACTTGCAGGACTTTTGCAGGGCGCCAAGGGCGCAAATGTTGTTCCGACCCTGTTCCGTTTTGCGTGGTGTTTGCAAGACTTTTCCAGGGCGCCAAGGGGATCCCGGCAAATTTTGACCGGCAAAGTTGTTCTTACCGTTTTCCGTTTTGTGTGGATTTGCAGGACTTTTGCCTTTCCCTATAAATGGGCGATGGAACGGGTGTCCTTTTCAATCGCTTTCTGCAATTCAAGGGATGAAAAGGGACACCCCAAAAGAAGGAAAAGTAACATAAGAGATAAGGAGGGAAATTGAAGAGCTCCTCTCTTTACTTAATCATTCCCTTTCCTTTCTTCTTATCTGCTATTTGTCTTATTCGCTTGAAAAAGCAAAATAAGGGAAAGGGGATTTCCTGAAGAGGAGGGAAAGCACCGATCTGTGAAGAGCAAGAATGGTTCTTTCTAATTCGAAAGGGAATAGGGAGAGACAAGGGAGAGACTATATAGAGAGCTTCGCGCCTTACTTTGTCACTCCGTCTCCTTGCTTCCTGTCTCTGCTATTCCTGACGCTTCCAGAAAAATGGCATCCTTGTTATCTTTCCTTTCTCACTTGCTTCCCTTTCTCTTCTCTCCTTCTGCTTCCTTTTAACTGATACAACACAAGAAAGGAACTTGTACGATAAAGCAGTGGAAGGGCAAGCAGAAGGTGACTCCTTGCGCGTGGACCTTTCCATAATACTTCATTGTATCCCTCCTCTCGGCCTATCTCTTCTGTTCCTTTCCTTACCCTTCTCCCTCTCACAGTTCTTCCTTTTTGTTTGTCTTATTTCGAAACGAAGGAGGGAAGCGAGAGATAAGGGAGAGAGGATGGACAAAGAAGAGTGCCATCTTCTCTGCGCCTTGTTTTGTCTCTCCCCCTTCTCTATTCATCTCTCTTCTATTCTTTTCTTTGCTCTTCCATTAAAAATGCAATCCTCGTTCATCTCTCCTCTCTCCTTCTCTCTCCCTCCAACGGGTGTCCTTCTTGATCGTTTTCTGCATCTTCAAGCAAGACAAACGGACACCCAAAAGAAAACACTGAGGGTGTCCCTTTTGCTCGCTTGAAGACAGAAAGCAATTAAAAGTGACGCCCATTTTTGGATTGGCAGCAAAGCCAGCTGGTGCTCATGATTTCTCTCTCTCTCTCTCTCCCTATATATGGGCGATGGAACGGGTGTCCTCTTCAATCGCTTTCTGCATCTTCAAGGGAGGAAAAGGGACACCCCACAAGAAGGAAAAGTAACATTAGAGATAAGGAGGGAAATGGAAGCCCCTCTTTACTTAATCATTCCCTTTCCTCTCTTCTTATCTGCTATTTGTCTTATTCGCTTGAAAAAGCAGGGATTTCCTGAGGAGGAGGAGGGCACTGATCTGAGAAGAGCAAGAATGGTTTTTTCTAATTCGAAAGGGAATAGGGAGAGACAAGGGAGAGACTATATAGAAAGCTTCGCGCCTTACTTTGTCACTCCATCTCCTTGCTTCCTGTCTCTGCTATTCCTGACGCTTCCAGAAAAATGGCATCCTTGTTATCTTTCCTTTCTCACTTGCTTCCCTTTCTCTTCTCTCCTTCTGCTTCCTTTTAACTGATACAACACAAGAAAGGAACTTGTACGATAAAGCAGTGGAAGGGCAAGCAGAAGGTGACTCCTTGCGCGTGGACCTTTCCATAATACTTCATTGTATCCCTCCTCTCGGCCTATCTCTTCTGTTCCTTTCCTTACCCTTCTCCTTCTCACAGTTCTTCCTTTTTGTTTGTCTTTTTTCGAAACGAAGGAGGGAAGCGAGAGATAAGGGAGAGAGGATGGACAAAGAAGAGTGCCATCTTCTCTGCGCCTTGTTTTGTCTCTCCCTCTTCTCTATTCATCTCTCTTCTATTCTTTTCTTTGCTCTGCCATTAAAAAAGCAATCCTCGTTCATCTCTCCTCTCTCCTTCTCTCTCCCTCCTCTTCTCTTGTTCCCCTCTAAACGACAAACATGCAAGAAAGGAAGAATTGGAGGCCCTGTTTCTTTCTTCTCCTGTTTCAATGGATGGCGAAAGTGAGCGGGGTTGGCTCCTTGCCCGTCCCCCTCCCCCTCCCCCTCCTCCCCCCCTCCCCTGCAGTACATTCTAAGTTTCAAGTTATTTGTCTAAACAGCTGACAAGCCGAGTTTAAGTCTGAAGCCAAATGCTCAATTTACTTAAAGCCTGCCCTCCTCCCCCTTCGCCCCCCCCCCCGTGTGTGAGCAAAACCGGGTCTATTTAGAAGCTGGGGCTTGTGATTTATAACACAGGTCCATATACCTAAATGTAATAAACCTAGAAGAGCACGGCTTCTAAATAGACCCTACGGTCGGATTTCAAAAGGACGTTGGCAGAAATTAATAATTTTAATAATTTTAATAATTTTAATAATTTTAATATTTTTAATAATCCTGAGAGGCTCCCGGAAAATTAAAATTATTAACAATATTAAAATTAGTAAAATTATTAATTTCTGCCCTGAGAGGCTCCCGGAAAATTAAAATTATTAAAATTATTAAAATTATTAAAATTATTAAAATTATTAAAATTATTAAAATTATTAAAATTATTATTTTCTGCCCTGAGAGGCTCCCTGAAAATTAAAATTAGAAAAAATATTCAAAATTATTAACATTAATAAAACTATTAAA